>MPNW01001062.1:0-18467 GCA_011800805.1 Hirudo medicinalis
CACTCCCATCCATGCCACTGGAAATTGTTCCCAGTATTTTACCGGGTGGCATCTCCTCGAAAAAGGAAATGGAAGTCTTGAGCAACTTGGCGAGGATCTTCTTGTGGATGACTGCCGAAGCCCTCATGGAAGCCTTCAATTGAAAATCAAAGAAAAGTCGAAGAAGTAAAACGGATTGACTAATTAAATAGCCAACTGGTTGCATAATTGTGTTACATAATTACTTGGTAGTAACTAACTGATTTACTGATCGATTAGCTGATTGACTGACTGATAACTTCAAAGCATTGGAAAGTAATAACAGCTGGATTCGACCAACCTTCACGAAGAAGTAGCCTCTTATGCCGGTCATGACGACGCTCGCCAAAGCCAATGAAAGGTACACAACCATGAAGATCCACAGGCTTACATTCTCACAGGCGATCATTGCGGTCATCCTGGATGACTGAGAAATCAATCAACGATTGACTCTTCAATCAAACTCAATCAACCGATTGCTTTCAATCTAAAAAGACTCAGAAAAACCTGTTTACATTTTCGCTGTCATCGCAGCGTCTGAGATAATTGGAGAGCCAGAGGTCACTGAAAAATATGAGCAGGGCCGTCATGAGGAAGGTCAGAATCACGAAGGCGCAAATCATTTTGCCACCAACGGCCTTCAAATAGATCAGGTAGGTTTCACGGTTGACCGATTTCGATGGCAGGTACTCCTCCTCTTCCATGTCATCTTCCAGCTCTGTGAAGTCATCATGAATGAATGAATGAATGAATGAAATGAATGAATGAATGAATGAATGAATGAAATGAATGAATGAATGAATGAAATGAATGAATGAGTGAGTGAGTGAGTGAATGAATGAATNTATTATTATTATTATTATTATTATTATTATTATTATTATTATTATTATTATTATTATTATTATTATTATTGTTATTATTAATAACATCATGATCACTATCACTATCATTATTCGCATGCCTGCCGATAACACTTCATTTCTTGTATCTATCAATTACAAACTGAAGACCTTTTGAGGAAGGTTCAAATTTTATTACTGTTTGTTGCAAACAATTTCATTTAATTACACAAATTGAGTACTTGCACGTCGTCGTCAATACTAAAGAACCACACACACGAATCGGTCTGTGCATCGCCATCATCATCATCATCATAGTCATCCTCACCACCGCATTCATCATCATCATCATCCTCACATAGAATTCATCAGTATCATCATTATAGTCATCCTCATATCGTCTTCATCATCATCATCATCATCATCATCATCATCAGCAGCAGCAGCAGCAGCAGCAGCATCATCATTGCCAACATCACCGCATCACAACATGAGATTATTAAGCCTTGAAGATTTACTTTTCAACAGGACAGCAGGCTTGTCGTATTCTACAATCTGTAATTCAACAATTTCTAATAATAACTATTGCTAATAACTAATTCTAATAATAACCATTTCTAATGATAACCATTTCTAATAATAACTAATTCTAATAATAACCATTTCTAATAATAACTAATTCTAATAATAACCATTTCTAATAATAACCATTTCTAATAATAACTAATTCTAATAATAACCATTTCTAATAATAACCATTTCTAATAAGTTCCAATACTAATTAATAATTATTACCATCCAATGACTCTTGCACAAAGGACGGTGCATTTGTATCTCGTAGAATGTAATTATTGGTCATTTCAAAGCATACACTCATTCACTTACTTCTGCATTCACTCACTCAATCATTCACTCAATTATTCAATCAATCATTCAATCATTTATTCATTCAATCATTCAATCATTTATTCAATCAATCATTCAATCATTTATTCATTCAATCATTCACTCATTTATTCATTCAATCATTCAATCATTCACTCATTTATTCATTCAATCATTCACCCATTCACTCATTTCCTACTGAGACATTCAAGGGTTGCTCGAACCTTTCCAGTTCCACTTCTTTTTGATGCTTCATCCTTGTGACGATCCAACCAACTCAACGAGTAACTCTCCTGGCTACTACTATCATCCCGATCATCAGCGAGACCACGATCAGCATCATCATTACCATCATCACCATCACCATCACCATCATCATCATCACCACCACCACCACAATCATCATCATCACCACCACCATCATCATCATCATCATCACCATCATCACCACCACCATCATCATCATCACATACCGTGCCGTTTTCAATGACCATGATGCGGTCGCAGCTGAGCAGGGTCTTGATCTTGTGGGCGATGGTGAGGATGGTGCAGTCCCCGAGGACTCCTCGATGGTGTTTTGGAGGTACTGGTCTATCTCCAGGTCGGCCGAGGATGCCACCTCGTCCAGCACCATGATCTGACGAGAGGAGTCAATTGGCCCCGTTCAGATTATAATTGCAATTCAAAGAGTATGTTTGATTAATTCTGAATTAATTGTTGGAAGAATTCAATATTGAGCAACTGAAGCCTTTGCAGGAAATATAATGTGGCGGTAATAATAATAATAATAATAATAATAATAATAATAATAATAATAGTGATAATAATAACAATAATAATAGTGATGATAATAATAATAATAACAATAATAGTTAAATATATTATTATTATTATTATAATATATTATATTTATATTATATATATATATATATATATTATTTATATTATATATATTTATATATTATATTATAAATATATTATTATTATTATCTCGTAATAAGCATCATCAGTAATACAGAATGATAGATGAGCATCATCATAGTACTCATTATTACTGAAATTACAAGTTGTTATTATTATAATTATTATTAATATTAATACTCTATTATTATTATTAATATTAATACTCTATTATTACTATTATTATTATTATTATTATTATTATAGTTGTTATTCTTGTGTTTTTAAACTCTCACAAACCTTGCTATGCTTGAGGAATGCCCTGGCCAGACAGAAGAGCTGCCTCTCTCCAGTGGAAAAATGTCCTCCACTCTCGACCACCTCTGTGTCCAGCTTTTTGCTCAGGTGCATCACCTGAATGACAGCAAGGTGACTGATTAGTCATTGCTTGATGACCGCCGCCATCATCATCGTCGTCATCATGGCATCATGATTACTCGTACAAATTATGCTTTAAGTAGTAATTTTAGTGGATAATTCCATATTTATATTTAGACTGCAACTCGATTGGCCGAAGACGAATGCAGCTATAACTATCGGTAAACAAAAGCACCAAATCTTCAAATACTTATTCAAGTTATTCGTCGTCGCTAAATTTATTCACAAATTTATTTGCATAATTTATGTAGGACCGCCTCCTTGCACAGACTGACCCTCTTCTTCATGAAGCAGGACTCCAGTGCTTTCCAGACTTCTTCGTCAGTGTAGATGCCCATGGGATCCAAGTTGTACCTGGAGTGATTCGATATGATTGGTCGGACTGTACAGCCCAATTACCTTTATCATCATCATTATCATCGTTATCATCATCATCGTCGTCGTCGTCGTCGTCATCATCAATATCACCATTATTAAAATTATTATTATTATTGTTATTGTTATTATTATTATTAATTATTATTATTATTATCATCATTACATAGGAATGAAGGTTTGCATAGTCTATCAATAAAATATTAATAATAATAATAATAATAATAACAATAATAATAATAATAATAATAATAATAACAATAATAATAATATCAGAAACAATATTAGCAATAGAAATGCATTAGCTACCTAAAGGTTATAAACATAAATTTCAAGTATTTGTAAAGATTACAAAAATATTACGCTCGAAATCATTGTCAAAGGATAACAGATCCGACCTAAGGGTACCAGCGTATAGGGTGGGGTCCTGGGGCACGATGGACATACGAGATCTGAGGTCGTAGAGTCCAATCTTGGCAATGTTTACGCCGTCGATAGTGATCGTGCCCTGGGTGTATTCGACCAATCGGAACAAGGCTACTGTCAAGGATGACTTTCCTATTTTGGACGATTATAATTCAATTAGCATAATTTATGTTAGATTTATATTCATATTGTAACGTACATTGTAATGCAACCTATCACATTTGAGCTATTTAATTAGCGTCCAGAAGTTAGGCCGCCAACAGGTGGTTCTTTGATAAGGAATGCTTTTTTGAACAGGACATCTATCGAGTGACATCGAGTGTCAGACTAAAAACCATGTACCTCGCTTATGCCAAGGGCTGGCACCATCGACCATCGACTTATCGACGAGCGAGCTCAACAATCAACCAATCTGAAATCCAGGTCCACCGAAGCAACAGACAAACCTGATCCCGTCCTGCCGATTATTCCAATCTTTTCCTGGGGGTTGATATCACAGGTTATGTTCGATAGGACCAGCGGGTGTTTCGGTCCGTACTTAAGGCTGAAATTCTCGAAGTGGATGTGTCCGTTGGTGGGCCATTGAGGGGGCGGACGGTTCTCCTCGATTCTAAAGGGGCCTTCCTCTTGGGTGTTCTTAGCGGGGATGATGGCGTTGTGAAATGTACAACATTTGTTTTGTAACAAGCACTCTATGACTGAGGATGATGATGATTGATTTTTAAAAACAAGTCGACAACACGTGATCTCGTCACCTTGATGAAGCTTTCGATTCTCTCGACGGATGTGAACCTCGCCTCAGTGTCGGCCAGGTATCGAATGGTGTGCCTGAGGAGGCTATTCAACTGGACGTGCGAAAATAATAACTTTACATTATTATTATTATTATTATTATATTATTGCATCAATATTATATTATTGAATTAATATGATATTATTGCATTATTAACATTAAAATACAGCTAATTATCCAATTTAATTAATTAATAACAATAATTATAAGCTAGCTAGCTTATTGAATAACTTAGTGCTAGGCAACCCCCAAACAACTCACCTCAGAGGCATAGACGATGGCCAGGCCGGCAAAGGAGATCTGAACTTGGTCTTTTGTGACGACAACGAGGAAGGCAGTGATTGAAGTGAAGACTATGGCCAGCATTTCCAGACGAAATCCAATCCACCTGGTGTAGGAGGCGATCATGAGCAGACAGGACACGTGGTTGTCGACCAGGGTTTGAAATCTGACACCAGCAGGTAGGAGAACAATCGATGACATTATATTGTTTACAATCCACTTCAATTTGACAGATTTCATTGGCTGCTAACTTAAAAATGTGCGTGTGTGCGTGCGTGTGTGTGCGTGTATGTGTGTGCATGTGTATGTCATGACCTTAAAAAGTAAAATGTTCTCAGAGGTTGTTCATATACGATGATCAGCATTCGTTCGAAGACAAACCTAATGGTGTAGTCGGCCATCTTCTTAAAAGCGTGTATTGTTTCCAGGCCGTGGGTGGTGCTCGACAAGTGTCCGTACATGGGACTTTTCGTCAGGCTCTCGGCTATTTTCAGCTGCCTGTTGACAAGTCTGGACACGGTTTGGAGGAAATAGAATATGATGGAGGTGATGGCGACGAAAATGAGGAACTTCGGGAACGTCAGAGTGACGCTGAGGACGCAAATGAGGACCGAACTCATGTTTTGGACGAGTCGTTCGAGCTGCAGGGGTAGGCGTACGTCGACTGTTGACAGGAATATTGAATATTGAGTGGATTTATTCGATTAAAATTTAAAATATACAAACAAACAAAACATGAAGGATCAGAATAATTGTAAGGCGCTATATCAATCAACCTAATTACACTTAGAACTGACCCACAACAATGGTACTCACTCCCATCCATGCCACTGGAAATTGTCCCGAGTATTTTGCCCGGTGGCATCTCCTCGAAAAAGGAAATGGAAGTCTTGAGCAACTTGGCGAGGATCTTCTTGTGGATGACTGCCGAAGCCCTCATGGAAGCCTTCAATTGAAAATCGAAGAAGTAAAACGGATTGACTAATTAAACAGCTAACTGATTTACTGATCGATTAGCTGATTGACTGACTGATAACTTCAAAGCATTGGAAAGTAATAACAGCTGGATTCGACCAACCTTCACGAAGAAGTAGCCTCTTATGCCAGTCATGACGACGCTCGCCAAAGCCAATGAAAGGTACACAACCATGAAGATCCACAGGCTTACATTCTCACAGGCGATCATTGCGGACATCCTGGATGACTGAGAAATCAATCAACGATTGACTCTTCAATCAAACTCAATCAACGATTGACTCTTCAATCAAACTCAATCAACGATTGACTCTTCAATCAAACTCAATCAACGATTGACTCTTCAATCAAACTCAATCAACCGATTGCTTTCAATCTAAAAAGACTCAGAAAAACCTGTTTACATTTTCACTCTCATCGCAGCGCCTGAGATAATTGGAGAGCCAGAGGTCGCTGAAAAATATGAGCAGGGCCGTCATGAGGAAGGTCAGAATCACGAAGGCGCAAATCATCTTGCCACCAACGGCCTTCAAATAGATCAGGTAGGTTTCACGGTTGACCGATTTCGATGGCAGGTACTCCTCCTCTTCCATGTCATCTTCCAGCTCTGTGAAGTCATCATTTTATTCTGGGGTTTATTTTGAGCTCACTGTGTCACAATATTAATGAATGAATGAGTCTTCCATGCAGCTTGTTATTATCTGCTAAACTGATTTTAGTCTGCCTTAGTGTGGAAGTGAACAAATTCTTATTTAAAGATGGCACCATCTCATATAAATCCACTCATTTCTAAGTGTTGACATTAAATTAACACTAAGTTGTTTTTAAATATTTTCAAAAGAGAAAGAGTCGTTAAATATGATATAATGCCTGATGAATACAGGCATATAACCATCCATCCACCCATCCATCCAGCCAACCTTCCATCCACCCATCCATCCATCATCAATCCATACACCCATCCACACATCCATCCAGCCAACCTTCCATCCATCCATCCATCATCAATCCATCCACCCATCCCTCCATCCATCTCTAACCACCCTTATTAACATCCTCAGCAAAAGAAGGCACGCTGCTAATCCTGATGGTCCTGATTTCCCTCTCTTCCTCACTGGCCAACAGTTCCACTCCTTCTTTGGCTATCCGAGCTGTGCAAGTTGTTTTTAGATCAAGTCATTAATTAGCAATTAATTAAGATCGAAATCATTATTTAGTTAATAATCAATCGACCGAGTTCTTAATTAACCAGCGATTAGCCAGGGTCAAATTATTAATTAGTTAGCAATTAATCAACATTAAGTAATTAACTAATTGATAATCAAGCAAGATTAAGTGATTAATTAATTATCAATTAATCAAGATCGAGTCATTCATTAATCAACAATTAATCGAGATCGAGTCATTCATTAATTAGCAATTAATCAAGATCGAGTCATTCATTAATCAACAATTAATCGAGATCGAGTCATTCATTAATTAGAAATTAATCGAGATCGAGTCATTCATTAATCAACAATTGATCAAGATCGAGTCATTCATTAATTAGCAATTAATCAAGATCAAGCCTAGTAGAAGGTAAGTTATTCCTTTGCTATCGTGCTGAGCAATGCGATGCAAATGAAGCTCCCGACGATGATTACGATGAATTTCCAATCCTATTTTGTTCAAGCATTATTTTAACTCCGTAGTTTTAGAAAAAAAAGCCCAAAACCAAGACTGCTTGCAACTGTAATAACAATAATTGCAAGTGGTCCTACATTGGGCTGTTCGCTCACTCAATCCGATCTTGGAGAGAGACTTGGTGACCATGGTCCTGTACTCCTCGTCGGATCGCATGAGTGCGAGATGAGATCCCATTCGAAGGATCCTTCCCTTCTTCAAGAAGATCACTTCGTCGCACTTGCTCAGGAACTATCGAGAAGTGTGAATGGATCATGAATGGATGAATGGATGAATGAACGGATGAATGGATGAATGAACGGATGAATGGATAAATGAATGGATGAATGAACGGATGAATGGATCATGAATGGATGAATGAACGGATGAATGGATGAATGAACGGATGAATGGATAAATGAATGGATGAATGAACGGATGAATGGATAAATGAATGGATGAATGAACGGATGAATGGATAAATGAATGGATGGACGGACGATTAAGTCTGGTACGAACCTGAATTTGTTGAGTATTGAAGAGAACAGTCTTCCCCAGCCTTGTGGCTTCCTTGAGGCAGTTTTGGAAGAGATGCTGACAAACAGCGGCATCGACCGCTGACATGGGATCATCTAGTAGGAGCACATCGGGGTCGGCGTAGATGGCCCTGGCGAGCCCTACCCTTTGCTTCTGGCCTTCTGACAAGTTGATGCCTCTTTCGCCAATCTGAAAATTGTTTTCAATGAACTTTGAAAATACGAATGATTTCATTTAACCACAGAGCATGAGAAGATTCATTAAAGATTTCGAAAGACGTTGTTATTACTATTAACGCAATACTGAATGACAATCAATCCGAAGACACGACTTGCCAGAGTTTCATCTCCCAAGGGCAGGTTATTCAAGTCGACGGCCAACAGACACTGCGCGATCGTGGACCGGTATCTGGAAAATCCGCATCGTCATTTCATTTTCCGACGTCCGTGATTTTATTAAAACCTCGAGATAAGGGGCGAACCAACCGTCTTTCATCGAAAGTGCTCCCGAAAAGTATGTTTTCTCTGACGGTACCGTGGAAGATCCAGGCCTGTTGCCTCACGTAGCCGATCTTTCCCTGTATTGCAACTCTTCCTTTACTGAGCTTCATCTTTTTGGAAAGTTCGAAACGAATTGAATTTATAATCCAGCCGAGCAAGTGTTCCAATTCAACCTACTTGGCCCGTCAAGCCACTGAGCAATGAACTTTTTCCACTTCCCACATGTCCGCAGATGGCGACCATCTTGCCCTGAAATGGCTTTATCTCTGAGCGTCGTATGATAACTTAATAATAACTTTAAAATTACAAATGCAGGACACAAAATAAAGTTGGAATTTAAAAAGAAAAAAAAACTTGGCGGAACTCGGTAATGCCGAATCGTCAGAATCGCTCGAATCCAACTTCATTCGATTCAGAATCGAGCATTGCAAGCGGTGCTTTTGAGCGTTACAAAAAAAGACATCGTACAACCGGGGATAACCTTAGCGATGTTGAATTGAATGTCCACGAGAATTGGCACGTAAACTCCGAGCTTTTTCGGCGGGGAAGAGGACCGGAGACTAGTCACGGACACGGATTCCATGGGCGACTTCCGAAGTCTCTTCGACTGATCATCGTGGACGAACATCAGGTCCAAATCATTTTCGCCGACCACGGTGCAAGTCTCGTACCTCATCCAGCAGAAAGTAGCGTCTTCGACTTCGATGGCGTAGGCAGGAAGCTTTGTTTTCGAAGATATGGCCAGGAAGTCCACCTCGTCCATTTTCAAAATACCCTGCGGTCGTTTACATGCTTTATGAGCGTTTGGTTTGTTGAGGATCGAGATAAAGGCCAAATCGTGAATAAAAATCGTGCATTTAAGCTCAGCAATGATCGTTATCATCATTATTTAATTCCTTTTCAAGGAACTCTAAGAAAGAATCGACGGAAAAAGATATTATTAGAAAAAGAATATTTGCGTCGTTAGAGTGATTAGACCTACAGATGGTCTAACGATGGTGAGAGAATCGATTTCTCTCAAGCTAAAATGTCAAAATGGAGTCCCACACCATCTCATGTTGTCTAGTGATTAAGCATTCACTAATGCCGAACATTCAAAACAAATCCGATCGATTGAAATTCAGAGTATTAACTGAAATTGCAAATAGATTATCAATTTTAATTAGGGAGACAAATACTTCAGCTCTCTTCAGACCTAGCTTGAAATCAGACCAGTTCCTTATGATACTGGGCAGAAGAGACGTAGTTGTTCTGATCAAATTGTAAACAGACATGATTACGAATGCCTGCATAACATCAATTCCTTCTGTCAGGTTTATTTTCCTTCTAGATTTTATTCTAAAATTAACAACTTCATAAAAAAATGCATTATATTTTATCAACACAAGTCACAAGGTCAAGCCTCATTTCAGATAAGTCCAAAACAAGTTCTATCCACGTGTGTTTTTGCATATGTTTCTGATTTTTTGTTAATACGACTATGCACCACATTCAGCTAATTCACATATTTGAGCATAAACATACACAAGAGAATGCGTAAATGTACTATGTTGAGTGTGCAACGAACAAGCATCTACAGTGAAATGACCTTAAACGAATAACAGATAAAAAAGTTCTCTCAAACCTGACTTGGCAGCATGCTATTGCCAGAACCGATGTATCCGCCGAATATGGTAACGACAGAGAAAAACGTTACTAATGGTATGATGGCCACGCTGGCATTCTGAACGTAAGCTGCCTTTCTCAGGCAGCTCTCTTCCGACTCTCTACATTCTACAATGCCAATCGAGCTAATGTAAGCGAATAATAATAATAATAATAATAGTTAATTTATAATGCGCCATTTGCATAGCGTCAGAGGCGCCTAAAGAATGATTACTTTTAAGAATTAAGACAGTGAATGAGATGCATTTGAAATAGTATTTCGACTCCCGTCAAACGAAAGAGCGAAAACCGACTTGTAATCCTCTCGGCGAAGGACTTTTCCCAAGCGTTCATTTTGATGTTTTTTATCAGCGTTACAAGTTCCACAGTCAACTGAACCTGACGTGAGATTGAATTACGATGCCATACATACATGCAGTCGAATGTAATTCGAGCATTACGAAAACCAAACCAACTCTTTTATCGGTGGCCGTTATTGTTTTCGATCTGATGTAGGAATTTGCTCGGGATATCGTATGCTGTGAAGTGAACGAAAATAACCTCAAGAGTGTCTAAAAGCATTTGTCAAACCATCATCATGCATCATCATCCTGGCTTTATGTATCGCCCAATTCGGTTAGAAGTACCTCTGCGTCTTATAAGAAGCTAGCGACTCTTATTCCACTTCACCCGAGTACGACGATGAATAATCTTGAAGCATTTTAATGACATAGTCTCGCGAACCTGATATAAAAAGTGGAGAACCAAGTAAGCACATCCAACGAGACACCAGGGTCCAATGTATACGCTGCAGTAAACCAGGGCGCTAACCACAATAAATGGGGCCACTAAGAAGGCAGGTATGTGGACGCAAAGGTCAAACAAGCGTTGGCTGTCGTTGGCGAAGACGTTAACCAGCTGTAGAGGAAAGGAGTATTTAATGCCGATTCGATTAACTTGACAAAATATTTCATACCGCTAAGTGCTAAGTGGTTGTTATTATTGTTGTTATTGCAAATTTTATTATTATTATTATTATTATTAATGTTACCTTTTTTATATAATTATAACCTTCCTTGCGATAGGACGCATGTCTATTATTAAGGTTATCAGGTTGCTCACCTCTCCTATAGTATGACCTTGCAATCCTCTTGCGTGAAGAATCTTCTTGTACATGAAAGCCATGAAACCGGCCTTCAGTCTGCTGGCTGTGGATTTAATATCTGACTAGGTCACTCAGCTTTAACTCAAAATATCGCAAGGGAAATTTCAGCTGTCAAGAATCGAACGTGCATGATGCATGTTTGATTTTGAGTTGTGTAACAGCACGAACTTATCAACAAAGAGTAAATGTAAAGAGTAAAAGTCATAAATATACCATTGCCTTTACTAAGGCTCGGTATTTTCGCGCCACATTTAGTTATGAATATGCATTGTACAAGCAATAAAATTATTCTGGGCATTCTGCAGTTCTATAATTTCTCATGCGAATGTATTGAATTTATTTTAGAAGTTAATGTAAATAGGTCTGCAACAACATAACAACAACAACAACAACAACATCAACAACAGCAGCAGCGACAACAACAACAACATCAACATCAACAACAGCAGCAGCGACAACAACAACAACAATAATATTAGCAAAGGTACCGCATAGGATCGAGATAAACATGCTCCCAGTGTGGAGGAAGCTTCGACAACTTTCCGAGAGGAATACGAGCAGCACAAGTACGAACCCGTACACGATGTCGGTGTGAGCGCTCTGTGCATATTCCAGCAGCCATCTGAACAAAACTGTCTGAAAAAGATTCGGTCAAACTTTTCAAAAAAAAATTCAATCCTTCCTTCTCAACAGGTTGTTTAAAAAGGGCAGAAGAAGCTGCCAGTGAATATTTCAACACGGAGGTGAGACTTTGCAGACCTGCTTTGGTCACAATTTAGTCACAACGCCATATCTACCATAGAATATGTCTCAAATTAAATTTATTTGAAGTTCAATTTAACACTATTGACTCTATTGTCACTTAAAATACCGGCCTGGAAAGCATACTTTTACTTCAGACTTTGTTAAGCACCACTTACAACCAGGGATGTCATTTCAGCCTTTTTTCCGGGGGGGATTGGCAAACCCATGCACAATTTGATGAGATGACCATTTTAAGCTTGATTTTTTTGTGCTTAAGAATCAAAAGTCGGAAGGCATTGCAATCAGAAAACAGATATTTTGTCCCTCCCCACACAAATTACGTCCTTACTGACACAACTAGACAACTAGCACGGTAATATGAACCGTTGTTGATTTGACTTTGCGTACAAGTACGTGAACTTTGTGTACCAAAACATATTAACTCTTCCAGAGGCAAAAATCCCTTATAAAAGTGTAATACATTAAATAGTTAATTGGAAATTTAATCGACAATCGACCTTCTCTAGTTAATTGAATGCAACTAACCGGGCAAATGAGGGTTATTATTCCACCAATAAGGTTTAAAATGAGTGCTGTGAGAAACAGCTTGAGAGAGTGCCTGATGAGCACGGTACTTAGCTTTACTTCTGAGCCCCTTTTAGTCAGTTCGGAGTTCCATATGGTTTCCAACCTTTTCACGCGAAGACAGTAAAATTCTAAACTCGATGACTACTCATAATTCATGTATCGAGATAATTTTTTCCAAGTAATCGACGTAGGGCCTTCCGTAAAATACATTGTGAGCCTAGAAGTTAAGGTGGTCGAGAATCTGTGGCAAAGTGTTGATAATGAGAAGAGGGTAAAGCGATTTAGAACACCAAACAAATGAAAGGGTCTGCGGACACCCTCTCAAGTTCCAAGCTATGAAAGCCTGTGAAACATGTGACCGATAGTCCCCGCATGATTCCAATTTGTATCTTGTGTCGGGTCACTAAAAAATCTGGATATTATTCGTGGAAGGCCCCGACAGAAACAATGAAAAAATTGTAAATAACAATTTAATAACCTCAAACGATTATACTGCGAGCTCTCCTCGAAAGGCACGTAATTAACGTTTTCTGCGTCCAAATGTTTTTTCTTATAAATCCTATAGATTGTCTTGGTCATCCAGTTGTAGGTCATCACATTCAAAAAACCCATGCTTCGAAAAGGAAATTCCCTCCCTACAGCTTTTCTATGCAAATAGACAAAAAAAAACAATACACAACACACAATGAAATCGAGCAGTAATCAAAATAACCAAATGATCGCTCTTTACTTTGCAAATGGCCTCCATGGGATGAAAATGCGCCAGTCTGATCGAGGAGTATGGACGCCTAAGCGACAAGTTGTAGCCACGTATCTCAAAAGTTTTTGTAAATTTTCTGGCGTCAATTCCTGAGCTTCTCTTGAAAACCCTGAGATTCTGGTTGATTCTCTGTGGGAGGATTTTAAATTGGGATTAGCCATGAATCAAGCGAGCGCCGATAACAATACGCAGACAATCGAGAAAAATAAAGCTAACTATAGGTATAACTAACTAGAATGTTGTTCAATTTCACATCGAATATTTTTTTTTTATACAAAAAGTGCACTTTTATTTAATAACGTCTATAAAATATAATTTTTCGAAAATGAAACTGTTTTAGTTTATCAGCTTAGGGCATTTTTGTTTTGACTGTAGAAAACCTGCAAAGTCTAAAATGTAACAGAAAACTTTATTACAAAAACGAAAACTGAACTAAGCAGTATAAAGTTATAAAGTTAGGTTAAGTTATTTTTAGTTGAATTTGTTGCAAATGATCTTATTTTGATGTCTTCGTTGCCTTTGACGTAAAAAGCTACCGGTCGCCCGTGTTTAAAGCTATTGTTTACACAAAGTTTCGAATTTATTATATCAGATTCATCTCGATTCAAGTAATATCCCAAAACGGCAGACTTTTATTATATTCCAAAATTCGAGAATATCTGCATAAAAGTTTTAAAATAGTTTGACCCAAGAAAAGTTAAAACTCCTTTGCAGTCAGACAAAATAAAAAATGAGCAGCATTGACAAAGACAGCAGACCACCACTGAAGAGGTCCAACAGTTCATTTTCATGCTGTCAAAAAGCTATTCGAGTAAAATTCTACAGGAACGGCGACCGCTATTTTACTGGTTTTACATTCCCGATATCATACGCTCGTTACAAAGAATACGACGTTCTCCTGAGAGACCTGAGTTCTTCCAATTTCTGCGACTCGACCATCCTGCCATTCGGTGTTAGATTCATATTTGGTATCGACGGAACGCGCATCAAAAACATTAACCAGATGGAGGCACGTACCTATTAATTAATAATCATAAAAATGAACATCTAATGATCTAACAATACCGTCATCAACGCTGCTATAAATGATCAAAAATTATTAATATCGATTTTTCTATTTCCAGGAAGGAGGAAATTATGTCTGTAGCAGTTCCAACACCTTCACTCCGCTGGATTACGTCAATGAGACTCTCGATCCAAAATGGAAAACGACAAAAAAATTTGTGGATGACATCGTTCCTGTGGTTCCACTGAAAGCTCAAAAAGCTCAAAGAGCCAACTCCTCTGTTTTGACTTCTTCCTATACTCTGAACAGGTCCAGCGCCAAAATTCTCACCATCATCAGAAACGGCACGGGAAGACCAAGACAGATCTTTCAGTGGCTGTTGAACAGCAGGACCGCTCCGACCTTCGGGAAAGTTCTCGACGACCTTTCCTCTCTGCTCAAACTTGATTCTGGGAGCGTGAAACACATATACAGTACTGAAGGAAAAGAGGTAACCAACCGACCACATATTATCGCATATAATGATTGTAACGCATATTTTTTGCAATTTGCTTTCATACTCTCTCCATTGCGAGATCATATTGGATATACTTGAAGAGAATGAAATTTCATTGAAAATATCCATTTAAAATTCAATTCAATGGACAGATGATTTCAGTCGAGGACCTTTTCGTAGAAGAAACCGTTTTGATTGCCCTTGGAAGTGACAACATCGATAAGAACGACATATACCTTTCCGGCCAAGGTAAAAAATGAAATTTGTCGTTATTGAAACAATACCAGGGATGCCATTTCGGAGGGTACCTTTCCCCACTCCCTAGAAAAAGCTGAAATGACGTCCCTAGTCAGTACTAACTGGAGCAGGTAGAAACCATAAAATTTATGCTTCATCGACGTTCTTTCCAGAACTTAACATTCTGGAGAAGATGAAAAAGCCCTACGGAAGACCTTTTGGAGAGGGAAAGGAAGACTTTAGCGGTTGGTGTCTTGAAAGGGAGCATTGATACGTCTAAAATACTTTACGACATATTTTGTAGCTGCAAATATAAAATATTGAATGATAAGCGCGCATTAACTGTTCATTTCTTAAATATCAACTTATATATGTGAAATCTTACGTCTATCAGCGGGCATGTTACACTTAACTTATTCAAATTCAAAAATTACGTCAAAATAACAAGAACTTCCACATTCAGAGCCAAATGGTCTTTTGAAGCTCACCGAAAAGTACCTCATTGGCAATGAAATCGGTATAGGAAACTTTGCCATCGTAAAAGAATGCAAAGAAAAGTAACTTTAAGAATTTGCAGATAATGTCTATTAACAATACTCTGGTTTTAAAATAGTCACATGTCCATTAACAAAAGAATCTTCTTGACAGAAAAAGAGACATCCACATGGCTCTCAAGATAATTGACAAGAAAAAATGTGAAAAGAACAGGGAAAAATTTGACATGGAGATTGAAATACTGAAGAAGATCAAACATGCCAACGTCATCAGTTTCATAAGCAAATTTGATACTAATGACTTCATCTACATCGTTCTTGAGCTGTGTCAGGCAAGTCTGAAATGTGTACTGCAAGTAGTCATAAAATCATATCAATCAGTGCTGGATTTAGGCCTGGTCTGGATGTGCCATTGCACAGGGGTCTCCATTGACCAAAGAAATAATTTTTTCCTTATCGGGGGCTGGCGAAGAGGCTTGTGGGCCTCCAATTGGGTAAATCTGGCGCTGTATTCAATCAATTATCGATATGCTATTCTGAGAGTTGTAGATTAGATTATCTTTTCAAAATGGTTGCTTCATTATAGGATGGAAATCTTGTAAGTTTTCTACTGAAAAACAAGAGCTATTCCGAGCAAGACATCAGCGGTATGATACACAACATTGCGTCAGGCCTGAACTACTTGCATTCCATCAAGATTATACATCGCGACATAAAGTTCGAAAACATATTGGTTTGTTAGCTACTATTTAATTTATCTCCACAGTTTAATCAGCCTCCAAATAACATCTAACTACTTAAAATCGACCATTTTTAATAACCTATCTATTTCTGCAACACAATTTTTCGTCTTTGCAAGATCCAAAAAGATTCTTCAGGTTTGACAAGACTGAGAATCTGCGACTTTGGACTGGCTTTTCAGGCTGAAAGTTTTCCATTGTTTGTTGTCTGTGGGACTCCTCAATTCATGGCTCCTGAAATCCTGCTACAAACAGGGTCAGTTGAGACTTACAATCTACAAATTATATTTACAACTACTAAACACAACTAAGTACGATCAGCCCTTTTTCTTAATTGAATATCATGAAGAATGTGCCACATTCATAAGATGGACACAAAATTGTAGCATGTTCTCTTTAAAATAAAAATTGCAATTTTAGATTTATTGTTTAACTGCAGCTATGACTACAAAGTTGATGTATGGTCACTCGGGATTATGTTCTACATCCTCCTTGTTGGTATTCCACCATTTTCTAGGTATATAAATTCATTTTGATCATTTACTGAAAATCTGAAACATTTAGAATACTAGGTCAAGTGACAATAATTCAGCTTAAATTGTAATCTTGTGCCATGTCAACAGTGAATCTAGAGACTTCAATGAAATATTTGAAAAGATTCTAAAAGGAGATTTTGATGAAATACCTGAAACTTCCTGGGAACAGATATCTCCAGAAGCCAAGGTAATAAAAAGTTCAAATCATAAATATGTTATACCAAGACTTTTAAACATCTTCTCTAAAGACCACAAGCAATCAACCCCAAAGGTTCAACCACTTTCAACTCAATAATTCATAAGACACATAAATAGTACTTATAAAATGTTCAGTACTATAATCATCTCACCCTACAGGCCTTGCTTAACCAGATGTTGGAAAGGGAGCCAAAGGAGAGATATTCTCCCAAGCAGATTCTAAACTTCCCTTGGGTCTCTGTAAGCTCAGCTCATAACAACAATTCTGCATGTTCAAATCACAAATAATCCTTTTAACTAAAAACTCATCATCTCAAACAGGAGGACAACATAGCCAGGAATACTGATCTGTGGCCATCAGTGCAAGAGGATATGGTCAAGTTCCTCACGAGCAGCACAGAGTTTTCCAAAAGTCATCCGTTCAGCTTCCTAGCCGTAGGAAAATTTTTCAATAAATGGTCGGCAGCGGTGAACGCGAATTCGTTTAATACAAATTGTATTTGTTTGCTCGCAGAAAACGGCCCTCGACAAAGAGTCCAATTATTTTGAAACCGAAGATGATCAGAAGTGACAGAGTTGCAGCGAACATTTGCAGACTAGTTTCATTTATCTGATAATCTGGTAATTCGTTTCTGACTACACATGCATGTTAACCCTTTGGAAACTAACTTTAGACAATTTCATCTTATAACATACAATTTAATTTAAACATGGAACAACATGAAAAACTGATGGAGAAATGTGAATGATTTCGACACATTTCATCATTATTCGGGCCAAGAACAATTTGAAGCAAAACTTAAAAGACCCCGTCTTATAAATTCATGAGGGTTCATAAAAGTGACAGGCTCCCTGTGACTTTGTTGATGACGTCGTTCTGTCCCATGATGGCAAGGACTGTCAGGGAGCCTGGAGTAACCTTTTTAAATACAATTAAGAAAATCTCCGCTGAAATTTTGTTGTCAATGTCGATAGCTTCAACGAAAAATACCTCCGTTCTGCCGGCATCCTGAACACAGAATGTTGGTAATCCCAAAGCATCTGCTTTTGATTTCAATTCAAACAAATGACTGGCACTTTTTCCTTTTAGGACGATCTTTGTTTCTCTGTAATGAATCAGCTGAATTTCTAGCACTGCTTGCCAAACTCAAAGTAGTTATTGCAAGGAAATACCAAATGTTTTGAGAAAATGAGTCACAAATTGGCTACAAAAATTTCCAAGCCAC
>MPNW01001062.1:18583-29303 GCA_011800805.1 Hirudo medicinalis
TAACCGGTTACAGGCTCATCACTCATTGATTGAGTCATTTTTAAATCTGACAGTAAGCTTAAGTAAGTAGGAGGATATGTAAATGTATAATATATAATAAGTAGCCAATGACTGATAAAGAATTTGCAGCCAAGTGGCTTGATACAACAGTCTGATATGATAAACTCAAATATATTTAAGGTGTCTCATGTTTTGCATCCATTACAAACCAAAATGAAAAACCTCATCGAATGGTATATCTGTGACTTTATCAGTGTTCTCAAATATCCATGCTGCTGCCAAATCGGCATTGCAATTGCCGGTGTGATAAAGACCCTGAAACATGAAATCAGTTTGAAATTTAAGTAGCTTGATGCTTGGCAACAATCTGAACAAGTTTGAGTAAAAGGTAAGAGACAGAAATGCACATTATAAAATAAAACAATCTTAGCAGAAAATACCATTTAATATCATCAATTCTCAAAACCCTTTTCATTGTAACAAAAAAATTCAGATGAAGGATTTGACCTAATCTCAAACACGTTCAAAGAAACAAACTCAATACTCTGATGGCTGTATTCCTGGATATACCTATCGAACATAGAGTGACGATTAATTCTTCCTTTGGAGCAAAAGCAATCGCCTTATCCTGATCAGAACTCATATTGACAATGTTAGATCACAGTATTAAATATCGGTTTAATTTCGAACTTCAANTGTTTCTCTGTAATGAATCAGCTGAATTTCTAGCACTGCTTGCCAAACTCAAAGTAGTTATTGCAAGGAAATACCAAATGTTTTGAGAAAATGAGTCACAAATTGGCTACAAAAATTTCCAAGCCACGTTGGAAATTATACTACCTTATGCCATGTCTGTTAACTGACCTAAAGAATGTTCAGATAGCTAACTATAATTAAATAAGTAGAAAAATTACCCATAGCTTAAAAATCCCACAGATTGGCAGCAAATATCGCAGGCCACATTTTATACAACAATCAGCATGAACATGTTGAAGATCGTAAAACTAATAAAGGAGCTAAACAAGGGAAAATCCACCAACCCAAATTGGTTCCAGAATAAGAGCATGTCTCCAAACTGTTGCTGATCCTCGAGTAGTTGTCTATACAGACCAACAGCCCCATGACCCACTTGGCCTGCAATCTTGCCAACTTTCATGTTCAACTCTTCATTGACGACAAAAACCATCTTGTACGTTGCAACAGAAGACAAATCTTCACCGGAGCTTGCCGTAAGTGCGGCCTCTGCATCCTGGAAATTAACCGGTTACAGGCTCATCACTCATTGATTGAGTCATTTTTAAATCTGACAGTAAGCTTAAGTAAGTAGGAGGATATGTAAATGTATAATATATAATAAGTAGCCAATGACTGATAAAGAATTTGCNACCTATCGAACATAGAGTGACGATTAATTCTTCCTTTGGAGCAAAAGCAATCGCCTTATCCTGATCAGAACTCATATTGACAATGTTAGATCACAGTATTAAATATCGGTTTAATTTCGAACTTCAAAAAATTGCCGACAGCCCCTCAATCACGACCCTAATCGAACTGAGCGAAAAATTGCTTGCTGAAAGCATTAATTTCAGTATAACTTATTTCAATAACGTCATCATATAAAATTATTCAGCCAATAACTAAATGTTTTCCAATAAATTTAGAGAATCCCCTCATTCGTTCATGAAAAATAAGTAAAATGCGAATATTAAACAAATTTCAAAAAACATATACATAATTTTTATTAACTTAACATTTATATTTAAATGCTTTAGTTATAATAATAAGATGTATATTTCACTGATATTATATGCTATTGGGCGCATAGGTTTCTGTCGGTATTTGTGAGAAGCGGCGCGTTATTCGACTCTTCTAACTTGTCGTTATCGCAGTTTCTAGTCTTTAACAGCCGCTAAATCGTTAACAAAAGAGCTTGAGGGATAAAAATCATTACAGGAAGCTCAAACGGCATACCGGGAGACCAAGGAGATGGACAGAGTCAACAAGTCCCTCTACCAAGAGGCTCCACTCTCAGGCACTGAAATTCGAATGAACATGGCCGACAGGGAGATTCTTGAGAAGGATGAAGAGCTCGAGAAGGAGCTGCACATGGATAAACAGTTGGAGGTAAGTAAGGAATAATTCTTTAATTCTAATAAAGCTTCCAATGCCAAAAAACAATGAAGAATATTGCAGTGTACACCATTATTTGTTTAACAATAAATATTTTTAGTTTTTTAATTTGTTTAATAATAATTAACAACTAATTGGTTACTAAAAGATTATAATACCTTGGTAAAAGGTTATAACAAGTATTATAAGAGATTATAATAAGTTGCTAATTTGTTATAATTAATTAGCTGGCTAATAACTAACTAATTAACTGTTAATAACTAAGTAATGTAATAGCAATACTAATTATTAATTAATTAACTATTAATTAATAATAATTAATTAACTATTAATTAATTAACTAGCTATTAATTAACTAACTAACTGTTTAGCTAGTTAACTAATTAACGTTAACAGTTAAGCTAATTAACTAACTGTTAATTAATTAGTTAGTAATAATCATTAATAATCAACAATTACTTTTGTGGCATATAAAACATTTTATACTTCCATCCGAGCACCTTGGTTTCTTCGTCTCGGCATTCATTCACACAATCGTCATGCAACGAATCTTCAATCATTCAAGTATTAAATATAGTTTATATAATAAATATATAAAAATAAATAGTTCATATATTAAATATAGTTTAGTTAAATGTAGGCTTCATTTTTTAATAATGACTTTTATTAACTGAACACTTGTATGATTATATTTAAAAGCTTATCAAATTTAAATACTTTAGTTAGTTTAATGTGCTATTGAGCGAATAATAGGTTATACGATTCACTGATATTATATTGTATATATTATACTGATATTATATGCTATTGGGCGCATCAGTTTCTGTCAGTATTTGTTTGCGAGGCGAATTAGCTCGTTATTAGAGAAAGTCGTCGAAGTTAACAGCCGAGATACTTTTATGCCGCGATATTTATGCTGAATTAGTTTTCAAGAACCTGGATTATTTTTGAGTGGCAACTTTAAAATTGCTGAAATTTAAAATAATGTTGATTGTGTAATGTAATGCCTAGTTATCTTCTTACACAAATATCTAGCTTAACATTCTTTATTCTTTTCATTATCGATGTCATTGTTTTGTCTCCTACATTCAATTTAACACAAATGAATGGGTCACTGACTCAATAATTCAGTAGTTTTGGTAAAAAAATTTGGTTACTGTCGTTTTTCATTAATGCACGAGAATGCAATTTTTACATTCTAAAATGTCATTTTGAAATTAATTTAACCTTGAATCTTTATCTTTGCTTGCTAAATACTAAATGATCTTAAGTTAACCATAAAAGTCAAGAAAAACATTCGAAAAATATGTTGGGATATTCATTCATTCATTTCAAAAGTGCTCGTCGGTAATAATTTTAGTTAGGGTTTTAGAGAATTTATGTTTTGTATTTCATTCTTAATTAGATATTCATATTATGTCATAGAATGCCATATTTTGAGTATCCAGCAGCACAAAAACCAGTTAAAATAAGTCAAGAGCCAGCTCATTCAAAATAGCGGAATGAAATGTAAAATTTAAGCAAAAAATTGCTTAAACAGGCCTGCCTCGAGTATGATTTGAAATATTTATAGTGAAAAAAGGGTTTGATTTTTTTTTATTCAATAGTTGACATTTAGATTTTGTTAGGTTTCAAAATTTAGAATTAAGAAAAAAACATTAGATATGGTTTTCAAAAAACATGTGAATGGATTTTATTAGTGTTTTAGTTTCTATCAGAATTTTAATGAATGCAGACAGAAGAGGTGACAATTCAGTACGACGAACTAGAGCTCGAGAAAGCTCTAGAATCTCTGACCTTAGCACAAAAAGAAATTTTTGAAAGGAGAATTATGGAATTAAATAGACTGCATAAGAAGGTGGGTCGTGATTTGGTGCTCGGTCGAGAAGTCTTGCAGATTGGTTTTTCGAACTACTTGTTTAGGGAATGGCTTGGGAAAATATACGAATATTATATTAATTTAATTATGTATTTGTCGATCAAACCTAAAACTCGATGGGAGAATTCTGAGCTGAATGCAAGATTAGATTGAATTAAGATAAGTTCTATTCAAAGGATGATCTTCTTTTGAACTGCTTCAATGACATGTTGAATGCTTGGTTTAAAAAAATGAAATTCTGAAATAATTTTAGACCTAATTTAATCCTTCCTTGTTGTGTATTCAGGAATTGGATGACATCAAAAATGAGCAAGAAGCCGAAATTGATGATTTAATAGACTTATTGGGAGCAACATCAACGAAGGCAACGAAGAAAGTTGCAGAACTCAAAGGATATATAAAGGTTCTGAGACAATGATGATGATGATGATGATGATGATGACGACGACGACGATAATAAGGCTTTATTATTGCTGATTTATTAATAGTTATTAACAAAGGAAGACCACATAAGGTTTCATTGAAACATTTAGTTCCATCTTAATTCCTTAATTAACAATATAATGTTTTACAACTCCACAGTTTTATTTTATTTTATTTTTAAATTTAGAGGTTAAACGACTGGTCCTAATTAACTCCTTTCTGTTAAGCACCATCCAATGTAAGAAAACAAAAACAAATGAACACATTAATGAACACATTGCATTGTGTACAATTTGTAAGAATTCATTAATAATAGAGACAGAGTATTGAAGGTGCATGATTGTAATTTACTGTTTATTGGGTTTATTGGTGGGGGGATTGAAGGATACAGCCTTGGGCCACAACATTGAATGGAGAAGAGCTTGAAAGTAGATTTGGAAAATGATGGAATATATTACTTAGAAAGTGATGAAAATAAATGAAAACAAAGTTATTTAATATTCTTCTTCATCTACTTAGTGCATTGTATCTTTCAGGAGGTGCAGAGTCAGGAGGTAAACTTAAAGTCCAGCATCGACTGTCTGCAAAAAGAAAATGACGTCAAGGACTTGGAGTTATCCAGACTCAAGAATGAGATATTGGCCAAGAAGAGTCAGGAGGTAAACTTAAAGTCCTGCATCGACCGTCTGCAAAAAGAAAATGAAGTCAAGGACTTGGAGTTATCCAGACTCAAGAATGAGATATTGGCCAAGAAAGTACTTGACACTAAGACCATAGACACCAGGGTAATTGAAGACTAGTTGTTGATGTTCTTTGTTAATTAGAGCTCAGAGCTAAATGATCATGCTAAGTTACTGAATGATTGTAATGAGTTGCTAATGGATAATAATAAGTTAACTACATGTTAATATTATATTATATATATATTAAATAAATAAATATATATATATTAAATATAATAATAATAATAAATAATCAACAATAAAAAAAAAGCAAAGGTCGTTACTTGCTCACAACCCAGATTGCATCACCACAAAGCGCATCTGGAAGATGCGCTATGTTAATGGTCTAAGTGCCCCTGATGCTTGTGGCACTACATAAATTGAATTATTATTATTATTATTATTATTATTATTAATTGGTAATATTGTAGCAATACGACATATGCATCATAAAACTTGTTAGCAAAGTTCCAGCGACCCAGTCGTTCATGCATGCACGTGCCTTGATGTTTTGTTAAACTCTGTTCCTAACAATCATGAGCTCAAATCATCGAAATCTATGAACAGGAATTTGCGGAAGAGAATCGAGATGTTGCTGGGTCAAGTCAGGTGATGACAGTCACGGACACTGAGAGAGACCTCAAGGAGCATCGTTAGTACCCTTGATGAGCTCAGTAACAGGAGTGAATACCACTTACTGGATGGTCTTGCTAACTTGTAATACTAATCAGCTATTTAATTAATTAATTTTACTAGGTTGTTTTTAATTTTTGCACGAGGAATATTTTTATGACATCACTTGCTTGATGGATGAATGGCTCAGCTTTGTAATTTTTGTACTTGTAACGAGCAATGTTTTCATTGTTCACGCATCTGCTCAATCGGCTGCTATTTATTATCGAGTTCATGTTATAACTAGTTGATCGATTTAAGTGATTGTTTAATAATTAGTGATTCTCATTCATTCTTACATGCTGTTTTATTTATTATTAGCAAATAAATTACAATTAATTCTTTCAGCAGTAGCTCTTCTTGGAAAGCAGAAGACAAAGGTAAAATGTTTTCCTATAAATAGTTTGTATTAGAATAAATGGATTTAATATTTATCAATAGTAAATAAAGTTCAAGGACCAAATTTGTTTTCAATAATGTAATAACACATTCACGACATTCGGACTTTTCACACTTCCATCCAAGTTCAGAGGTTTCTTTGTCTCAACAGTTTGTCCATGCATTGATTGTTTTATGCAACAAATCTTCAATCATTCAACCTTCATTCGACCTTAATATGATTATTAGAGTACGGACATGACTTGTTTGCATTTATTTAACTAAAGTTCGTTGAAAAACATCCATTCATTCCTTGGTTCTGACCTTTATCTGCAAGCGATTTCATACATTCGTCCGGACAAAATTAATTTGTATTGATTTTATTGAAATCCATTGATTTTTATTTTATTGTTTACTTTTGTACGTACGCCTCCTCATAACATGTTAATGAGGGTCAGTCTGATAGTGGAAGCTTGCGTTTCCTTAAGACTGACCCTCGAGTTATTTTATTTGGTTTTTCCTTTTCTATTGGTTTGTTGTTGTGCATGGTTAATGAAATACAATTTCTCAAAGCAGAAAAAGTTACTAGGAAAGACAAAGACATTGTGATTGATTTGGTTGTTTAAGGCATGCGTTTGATTTGCTCGGTCGATTAATTACTAACTGCCTTTCCAAACTCCGAATATAGCAGAGGTCGTCATCACATTTGACAGTATTTACCTTTTTTTTTTCAATTGTTTTGAATTGCACCTTGCTACATTCGAAGTTGTTCATCTATTACAACTATGTGCTTATATGAACCATGACTTACAAATTTCTAATAAAGTTATTCTGAAACCAATTTGGACTTTGTTTCATTTCAATTTCAATACTAGTCAGAGAAAGCAATGACATCCAGGGGTTTTGGTTGGGAAAAAATTTATCAAAAATGTTAATTTGTTTTTTGGTTAGTTTGTTGAATTGTTTTTGATGAATATATCTTGTCATCTCTGCACTCAGACCACTAACAGCATAACATTAGCAGCTATTCCAACGGATTGCAACAAAAGTTCCAAACAAAAAATGGATGTCATGGGATCCTAACCTGCTTCAATAAAAACTTCCAAATTCATGTTTGACTACATCTTGGAATTAGTTAAGTTTTACACACGAATTCACAACAAATGTGGTAATGAAACATATTGTGTGCAGATTGTAATCACTTTTAAATTTATTTCCTTAGATTTTACAAAAGGAATTTTCCCCTGCCATTCTTTTGTATTGCTTCTTGCTCAATTTCATAGTTTCATCATTAAATATTTGCATCAAATAAATAGCATATAAAGCTAATGTTTCAGGTGGAAAATATTCAACAAAAAGATCGTCTCAGTGTGATCTTTGGGGAAATTCCGAAACAACTTAATTTTCTGTCACAGTGGAACAAATCTGAAGAAGAAAGGAAAAACTTGTTGAAAGTTATAACACGGTGGCAATCCAAAGATAGTGGATCAGTTAAAGCAATAGCTTCGGGGATTCAAAAAGCTGATCGCAGCAGGATGAAGCTGCTTGCATTTCATGAATTAATTTCCTTATTCCTGCAATTTATAGCAGAGAGCAAAACACAAATGCCCAGGAACACTTTAAAGAGTTTGGAAACTCTTCATGAAAGTGATTTACCTGAAGTTGTAAGGGTAAAATTAATTTTTAAGTTTTAATTATTTAAGATATTCTTGATATTCCTTCAAGCCTTATTGCTTTTGCTGCTGACACAAATTTCAGGTTTTTATAAAGTATCAGACTGCTTTTGTAAAAGATTCTTCTCCTGATGTTTCTCCAATGAAAAAGTGTTTCTTGGTTCTCAAAGGGCTTTTCCCCACTTTACTATCGGCAATGAGTAACAAACTGGATGGACCGGGTTTATTTAGCAGTGTTTCTATCGCACTTAAAGAAAACAAATTAACTGGAAAGGAGTTCACACGCAAACGTGAGAATCCTTTGTAATGTGACATAATAATATGTTTGTTAAAATATCTTATATATAGCAACTAAAACATAATTTTGTTTTCTTCAAATGTTCCCAGTTTTTTCTGATGGAGAACCACAAACATTTATGCCAGTATTATGGCCAATTTTATGTCGAAGAATTGAGATGAGGATCAATGATTTAATTTCTGAAGGTTAGAATCTGATTTTTTTTAATGCCAACCATTTGATATGTTGATAACGTATTTAAGTTGATGTATTTATGCTTACAAACACGGTATTTGCATATTCAGAATATGACATTTTTGTTTAGGCAGTGGCGTTGAACAGAAAGTATTTATGTTTTGGTGGAATTTGTTGTCAATCACAGATGTCGTCATAGAAAATTTTGATGCCAGGTGGACATACTCTGATGTTTCTTCAGTTTTTTTTGTATTATTCAAGGATAACCAATCTGTTTTTAAATCAGATTTGGTTTTTACTATCATCTATTTGTAGTTTCAAGGACGGAAAGGCCTTTTGTGCCTTCATCAACTTTTATAAAGGAGGAATCGACATTTCCAACCAGGTAAGGATCCACCAGGATTATTGCAGCTCATTGTCTCGATAAAAAGACTTGTTTTGTTCTGACCCATTTCTAGTCATCACAAGCACTTTAAAGCATCATTTTTTTATTAAAGCATATGTAGTTTGCTGAAATTCTAAATTATGCATTTAGCTTAAACACGTCAATTTTGGCTTTCTTTTTGCTAAATAAGGAATGGATAAAAAGCACCTTAAATCCTTTTACAGGATGACCATCTGTCCAACGTTCGTTTGGCTCTTGAGCGTGCACAGAAGGAATTAAGTGTACCAAAACTATTTGAAGCTGACGGTTATCAGTTGCTTATTTATTATTGTTCTTTTGACAGCTCCTAACTAATTTGTAATGGAAGTGAAATTTCATATTTATTGTATGGATGGTAAAGAGTGTTCTTTTTTTAAAAAGTTATTTCTTAACTTTAGAGTTAGAATCATTGGCCGACAGAAAGTCCCCACTCATTTTTCTTTATGCAGCTGAGTGCCTCATTTCTGTGCGTGGCAAGTTTCAAGTGAGTCAATAACTGTCACTCTAAGCAGTGATTTCCACTGAAACTGGGAACTTAAGATCATATTGTTGTTCATTTTCTTCTAGCTTATGACAATTTCCCTACTTGTTAAAGTTTCCTTTGTTAATTACTGCACTTTACAATTCAGCCAACTGTTCATCTGATGTTTTGTTTCAGAAACTAGACATGCTTTCCTGTATCTGCTGTGGGCAAGAAGGTATTGCATTTGTTTTTCAGTTTGAGAGCACGTTTCAAAAATTGTGAATTACTTCAGTTGAAGACTCAGAGGCATTCCAGGAGCACTTGAACGGTCATGTTGAGTCCTTGAAATTAGACAATGTTATTCTTCAGCAGTACCGACTCCCCCATGTCAGGATAAAATGCCCAGCATGCCCAGAAATATTCGATAGAGAGGCTAGTTTATTTAAATTTTTGTCACTGCCAAATAAACTTAATCAGGACCACGCAATCTACAGATTGGTCTCAATCGTCATCTTGCTCAGAGGCATAACTTTTGTTGTTGTCCTATGGAATTATGTGAATGTGTTTACAAAACAATCAATGAACTCAAGGAACACCTATCTGAGCACTATTTACCGCTGAAGTGCAAACATCATGGATGCAACAAACAGTGAGTTTGTATTCCTTTTCTATTTATATTTTTATTTGACCACTATAAAATTAAATTCTATTTAGGTTCAAAGGAAAAGAGGCAATCATCGCCCATATTTCCGAACATTTGCAAGAAAGTTCACAACAAGGTGGCCATCCCCCAAAGCGAGTAAAAACTGCTTGAAGTCAAGAAGACACCTTCCCGTACTATTACATTTGGAAAATTTATTTTTTGGAACTATGACAATGATTTTTTTTGGATTATTTTGCCATTTTGAAGGAAGTTGGTGCTTGGCAGAATATGTGTTTGTGACATTCCCTTTATCCCCCGTTAATCTTGACGAATTACTTATCTGAACCTGAGCATTCATGCAGATGGGCGGTGCTTCGACGAGTTCTCACTGAGCAGCAATTCTGGGAGTACTTGACGTTTCCAGATGCCCCAATGTTTCTGAGAAGAGTTGAAAAAAAAATTTATTTTTAATGCGTGGTGTTGCGGATCTGACAAAAATTAAAAACGCAACTGCTATTTTTACAGGCTTTTATTTAACAGCAACAGAGTTCATAGAATGAACAACGCTCAGAGGAAATCGTATAGTCAGCAAAGAGTAAGAGTACAAGATTAAGAATCAAGCGAGACAAAGAAAAGAGTCCTAAACAAGGGTAGACGTCTAGTGAAGAGTCCGGAGGAAGAAGATGTTAGAGTCGCTCCGCCTGGTTATATAGTCTTATATAGACTCTCGGGAGGATGGCCGTAGCTCCTCACACAAAGGAATCGTGGTCGATCACTGGTCCTGCACGTCTAGGACGAAGTTCTTCGTTCTGCTGCTGGAGCTTGGTACACTCGAAGCTGG
>MPNW01001063.1:5241-46981 GCA_011800805.1 Hirudo medicinalis
ATCACTTTTACGACGTAAGAAAAAATATTGAGCATTAAATTTACCTGGAAATAATACACCATACTTTATCATTAAAAATTATTGATAATGATCAATGTACTATAAATTATTTTAAATAATTTGTTCCAATGCCGTCTATGGTTGTAAAATTTGAGGTTTTCTAATTTTGCCAATTTTCAGTCAGCCTTATTAATTCCAAGACGTCTTACAGTGAAGATTCAAGAAACACATCACATTTGGCAGTCGATGGAAACATAGAAGAATGTGCTATTACTGAAAAAAAGATAAACGATCCTTGGTGGCGTGTGGAGCTTGACAGAACACACATCATAACGGATTTAAGCATATTCTTCACTCCTGAGAGAACATGTTTGCCTTGTTTGCATTCTAATGAGCATCTTCAGATTTTTGTATTTTAAATAAGTGATTTTCAGATATTTCATAATAGCATGCAAATAACATAAAACGTGCAATGTTTATAGTAAATCTAACATGAGTTAAACTATAAAATTATATATTCGTTAGATACGTTTTTAATGAACAATTTAAACGTCTATGTGGCCAACAGTGCAAAAGACAAAGAGAACTTGAAAGAGCATCTCCTTTAAAGATATCATCAAGGTTTTAGGAAAAAATTGATTACAAGGTTGATGGAACTAAACTAACTTTAAAATTAAATATTTTATACTTTGGTGAAATATTATGTACTCGTATGGAACTGGGACTTTGCGGAATTCATGATATAACGAACTTAAGCGTATTATTTGTGTATTTAGCCGATATTTTGAGTGCCTTTTGTATCCCAATGGGATGTGAAGGCACTTTAATCGATCTATCATTTATATAGCGCCCCTACCCGAGGTCGCTCCCTGGCGGTGCAGGCTGGGTTGCGAACACGACACATTACGACTGTTGCTATTACGACCGCATGCAGGAACGCAACCCATTCGGCCAACCTGCACGCCAATTATTCGTATTAGTCACTCTTAACAGAACTTGTTTGTAATTTTTGTCATTCTTCTAATTATCTTCATATTTTCAAAATGCAATTATCGATTTTCATGTATTTCATATGAGCAATAGGTTATTTTATATTTCCATATTAGCATAACATGCATTTACAGTTTTACTTTATGTTTTGTAAATTAATGTTGTAAGATATTGTAAATTCATCATCTGTTTCTCGCTTTGACTCGGCTATTCGTGAACTTAACTTAAATCAATATCTCATTTACAAATTCCAGAAACGAATGTATTTCATTTTTATTACTACGGGGGCTTAGTTTTTTTAGGCTGCCATTGTTGTTTTCTCTCAAATTTGTGCATTTCTGTTTTCTTAAATTTACTTGGTCATGGAAGAGGTAGAACTCTTTGACCGAGGTTGATAGTAAATAAAATAAATAAATGATTTATATGTTTTAATTATTCACATTGCAATTACTTCGCAAAGAATAAATTTCTTCTCTTATTCAGATTATACAAAATTACTAAATAAGTCTAAATATTTCTTAAGTAGAACATCAAAATTCAGACAATAAAATTTATTGTTGCTGTTGTCAAATTTCACCAGTTGTAGGGATCGGAACAATCACGTATTTCTCAAAAGCAGAAAAAGCTCTGATAAAGGACACTGATTTCATGCAGCGGTCATTGACACTGTCAGTGAATTTATGCTGCATTCTAGAATAATAAAAAATTATTATTTTCCATATTTACTTTCTATTTATCATTATCTCTCCATGATCAAAATGAAAAGTGTATGTACATCAATCTTAACTAAACTGGATAAATAAAATAAATAGCATTCAACAAGCCCATAAATATAAAGATAAAACCAAAAAACTATTATCTATTATCTTGGTTGCAATAATGGAGTTTTATAAGCTTTTGGGCCAATTTGGAATTTTAGTCATTTTAGTAATCCAGATTGCTTCGTTTTTACGACGTACGAATATAATATTAAACATTAACATTAACATTGAACAAAAAATAATTAGGTTATGTTAATAATTTGTAAGAGTACATCAGTTTGCCATAAATTTAAAGCTTTTATATATTTTTGTTTCTATATTTTACTAATTTCAATTTTCAGTCAACCTCAATAATTCCAAAACGTCTTATAGTGAACTTACAAGAAAGAGGTCAAATTTGGCAATCGATGGAAACATAGAAACTTGTTCGATTACAGAATTAGACGAAATAGCAAGGGAAGAACATCCTTGGTGGCGTGTGGAACTTGACAGAATTCATAACATAACGGACTTAAGCATATTCTTCACTCCTGAGAGAGCTTGTTTGTAATTTTGGTAATTCTTATAAGTATCATCAGGTTTTAGAATTTAGTTATCGATGTTCATGTATTTCATATCAGCAAAAGGTTATTTTATAATAAAAATATTTTTATAATAAAAAAATAATTTTATAATTTGTTAATAAAACAACCAGCATTTGTAATGATAAATCTAGCAGAAGTAAAATTGAAAAACCTTTTGTTCTTTAGATTCGTTTTTCATGAACAATTTAAACGTCTATATATCCAGCAGTGATAAAAATGTTGAAGAAAACTTGTGTATCTCATACAAAGGCATCACCGAAATTCTTTCAGGTGAGTAATTTGGTTATTTGATCTCAATGTATGACCAAAACAATTGCAAATTTCACAGGTAAATTTTGATGTAAAAAAAACTGATCTGGATTTTTTTTAAATATTTGAATATCAATTTCAATTTGCATTTTTCATTGAGAAAGCGCACCAAATTTGTTTAACCACAACCAGTGGCATTCCTTAGCAATCAGAAATAAGTTTAAAACTAATTTTTGAACAATTTCGAAATATTGATCTGAAGTATGCCAAATCCTCTTAAAATAAATAATTTAGTTGCAACCTCAAATTTTCAATTATTATCTTGGAATCTCAGGCAGAACTTATGATGTTGAATAATGTTATATCTTTCATGACTTCAAACATTTAATTTAGTTTATATTGATTCGCATCCATTTATTTTGCAGTAAGTCATATCCAGTTGAAATGTGACGAACCTGTGAGCGGTAAATATGTCACGATAAAAAGGGTCGGAGGAATAAGGAAGAACATGCTTTTGTTGTGCGAAGTACTTATCAATGCCGATAGGAGAACAGGTTTATATCATAATATTTTAGTTTAAAATTAATTTAATTCTATTTAATTAATAATAATATTTTAGTTAATCTAGCTCTTCGAAGGCCAACCTTTCAAAGTGGTATATTGCTCAATACTAAATCAGCGTTTGCAGTTGACAACATTTTAAAAACGTGTGCTGTGGTCAGATCACATATCGAACAGTTCGCATGGTGGCGTGTGGTCCTTGACGACAGTTATTACATTACTGATGTTAACATATATTTTGCAATAAACTCTAAAGGTTGGTTTAATTTGTTTAGGATTAAATTTCTTCAAAATATTAACGCCATACTGTATTAATAACAATTTAACAATTGGTTATTTAAGAGAGATATTTGATATCATTTTTAGTATCACAAAAAAGGAAATTCGATTCATCAACAAAAGATCATTCTTTCATTTCTAGGGACTAACAATTATAACGTTGCAGTTTATATTTCAAACGATGGCAGTTACTTCGAAGAGCACAAATGCGGTAATTCTTCTAACCAGAATGAAAGTATGTTCTGTTCTGTTGAGTTTTTGTTTTTAATTTTTAATTTGATGAATTTGTTTAAATATTTATTTTATATTAGTGGTTAACAGTAAGACTAATATTTTATTGAAAAGATTATTTAATTAGTTTAATTTTAATTCTTTTCAACTTTTATTTGATATTATTTTAGAACATCGGTTTTTACAGCTAATTATAAAGATGTGCGTTATAAAATGTAATGAATACCGTGTAATATATATTAACTTTAGGAAAATTTGTAAACATAACGTGCAACAGGCCCATTCTTGGCATGTATGTAACAATAACGAAATATGGAAAATTGCGGCCAAAATGGTTAATACTCTGTGAGATAGAAATATTCTCAAAAGAAAACCCTAAAGGTTTCTCGCAAGAACTCTTACAAAAATATTTCTCATTATATTTCGCTAAGCAAAATAAATTAAATGTAATATATGCAACAATTAGTTAATTACAATATATCAACAGAAATGACCAAGCCGGTTGGTCACAGAGAATGTTTCAATTTTCAATATAAATGCCGTGAAGGTAAATGCATTCATAATGATTGGCTGTGCGACGGAACAGAAGATTGTCCACAAGGTGATGATGAAGCACCATCGTGTCGTAAATATATGCATTTATACATTATCATTCGNTGAAGGTAAATGCATTCATAATGATTGGCTGTGCGACGGAACAGAAGATTGTCCACAAGGTGATGATGAAGCACCATCGTGTCGTAAATATATGCATTTATACATTATCATTCGAAGTTTTACAAGTTTGGAATCATTACATTTCACCAGAAAAATGCGATGAAGGGAAATTTAAATGTGCGAGAAAAAACTTGTGCGTTTCAAACGAATCACGATGTGATGGCACAGCTGACTGTCAGGACTTCTCTGATGAGAAAGGATGCAGTAAAATAAAACTACATTTGCTGTGTTTAAAGTTATTGCTAATTTTATTATTAATTTTGCCAGTCACGATAAATTCAAGCAATGACTTCCTAATAGCAACTTTTAAAGGTAAATCTGATTACTTCATGTGCTCTCAAAACTGGATAGCGATATATAGCTACGATTTTTGCAGCAAATTTCACAAGTAAATTTTGATGTAAAAAAAATTGCTATGAATTTTTTGTAAATATTTTAATATCAATTTCAATTTGCTTATAATTTAAGAAAACATGTATTTTCTTTTAGCAATTTTATTCAACCAAGCACCGCAATAACCAAATTATTGTTAATCGACATGAACATAAAATATTACTTTAATAAAAATGGTGAATTAGTGGTTAATATTTGCAAGAAAATCCCATCACACTGCACAAATTCAGCTTAGAAAAAACTTAATAATTCTTATTGCTACATTAAAGTTCAACTTAAGCAATTAAATGACATTAACTCAATAACTACTGCACGATAGCATTCATTTAATTTGAAGAAGCCCTTCTTTGACCGCTCACACATTGTATGAACCAATCGAGGATGAAACATTCAAATTTTTAACCCTCTTACCCGTTGGAGTTGATGACAGCAAATTACCCGACATGGATTCATTTCGAATAGGGTTGGCATTGCATAAAATCTTATCTTATGTTGATATTTTTCAATAATTTACTTGTTATTTCGATATAGTTCGAATTGTGAAACGAAAACATATGTAAAGATTCAATGTCAACATCAGGGAGATGAAGGTACGTGGTCACTATGTCAAAACATTTTAGTAACCAAATGTAATTTTAATGCGCAACAGCTAAAAGCTTATGTGGAACACGTGGATTTCCCGATGGTGACCTCGAGCCATACATAATCAATGGGGAGGAAGCAAAAGCTGGAGCCTGGCCATGGCACGTTCAAATATTTCTTAATGAAATGCTGTCATGTGGAGGGAGTATTATTAATGAGACTTGGATACTCACTGCTGCACATTGCCTTGAGTTAGTTAATTTACCTGGGTTTGCAGTCAATAGTTCTGGAAGAAATAATATAAAATTAACAAAATAATGCTGTAATTAAGAGTAATGATTTGATGGATTCTTAATAAGTGACTAAAATTTGATTTTGATTTTGTTCATATTTAAATGTAAAGACTCTTTATCTGTTGTCTTCTACATTAGTAACTTGTAATTAATTCACTTAGAAATACAAGAACTTCAGATATATACATCAAAGTTGGGTCGAATATCCTCAATGATCCCCAGGCACAAAAATTTTTTGTATCACATTTCGAAAGTCATCCAGAATTTGGGCTTTTCAACGACATAGGATTGATAAGATTGCAGTCACCTATTAAGTTCACAAAATTTATCAGACCTATTTGTTTGCCTTATCAAAGATTAAGTCGAAGAAGATTGATGTCTTTCCGTCTTTGTGTGTTAAGCGGTTTTGGCAGAACAGTCAGAGATGGTATTTAAAAATGTTCAATTAAAATTCTGTGATATAATATTTAACATTAAAGTAATAGCCAGGATTTAATTACTTGATTTTATATATAGACAGAACTAAACCCAAATACTTGCAGCAAGGAAGGATGAACATTCTTCTTAATAATGAATGCGGAAAATATATGGATACTATAGGCATTGCTCTACCCGGCAAGCATAAAAAAATGCTTGATGATAAGAATTTACTCTGCGCGGGTTCAATTCCGCTAACGTCTGGAATAAATGCTTGCCTGGTTGAGTATTATTCAATTTTAAATCAATTATTTTATTCTTGCAAGCTTTTTATATTTCGTTTCTCAGGGTGACAGCGGTAGTCCTTTGGTATGCAAGGATGAAAATAGAATATGGACTCAAGTAGCAGTAGCTACGAATGAAGTTAAATTGAGATCTGGGGTAACTTGCTCCAGCAGCCTTTTTACGAAACTTGATCGTTACATGGATTTTATAGGCAGAGGTATATTGTATCTTACATTCAAATTTAATCGTATCATGTTGCTAAATTATGACATGAGAAGCAATAACTTAGACTCTCCATGTTTACAAGATAGGAATGGTGTGTAATTATCAACTTTACATATGGAATGATAATCTTAGTATTTAATATTTTTATTAACCATTATTAAATTTAATTAACCCTTGGATCGTTTATTCAACAGTCTTTATATTTTTAATTATAATGGCATTAGGCTTTCACGTGACATTATGGCATTACGTAATATTTATTCCAATAATAAAATCATAATTAGGGCTGAGATACCGATTTCTTTTAAACTTTTTAAATTGTCACTTAAATATTTTAAAATTTGTATTTTAATAAAACTTTATTCAGCAATGAAGTCCAGAATTTGGGGAGTATATAAATATTGAATAAAATCCCCTACAGCCATATTTTATTTGTCGTCGTCATGTAACATGAGGTTAAGTATGAAATAATTGCAATTTAAAATTTTTTTATATTTAATACTTGTTTATCATCCTTAGTATTTTAGTCATCCACCTAATAAATGTTTATCAAATTGTTTGAATATCAAGAATTGTTTCGTTATCTTGAGAATTAATTTGGTGCAACAACAGTTTTGTTTAATTAGATCTAATTTTTTAGTTTATAACACATTCTTGCAAATATTATGAATATGTTATATAGTAATAAAGTATACTGTACTTTCTTACAAATAAATATATAATGTTGCTAATTACTGTTGGAGAAAAACTTTATATGGGGTGAATTGTGACTATGCTTTATTTATAATAATAAAATGAAATAAAAACACTAAAACTTTGTTTAGCACTTCATTAAAGAATCTGAAACAATACATTTTTTATGAAATGAGATTGGAGAAAAAATAAATAACCAAATAATTCTTATTGTCATAAGTAGTGGTGGAGAGTGTTGAGATGAAAGATTACTAACCGAGGCTGGTGAAAAGACTGATCTAAAGATTAGTACACACATAATACATGATTTATTCATCGGCTAAGAATAGTTTTAGTCATAACGCATGATACAATCTTGATTTTAACAAGACTTGCGATAGATTTACAAATTTTGTGCTGTTTTGGGTGGCTCTTAAAACAAATAAGAATTGTTGACATATACTTTGATAAAGCGTACTTATTGAAATTCTAATAACGAAATGGTAATCCAAATCATATCTTAAAAATTATTTACTTTGTGACTTTATTTGGTTTACTTCATTTAAAATTTAAAAAAAATACATGATGCTGGATGAAATGTTTATAAAATTTTATTGCAACCCCAAGGACATCATTATCGCAAATTCTGCAGCTAGCGAGCCGAAGTTGAACATTATTTGCCAAATTTCGCATGACCTGCAACAGTTTCAAGCGATAACAAATGTTTGTTGGTTCGTTACTTCAGTGAAAAAATGATCGTATTTAACATAGAAAAACCGTATTTAACATAGTCTTTTATAGGTTCTAAGGAATGTACAAAAATTTCTTTATAAATGTAACATGATATTGAATGAAATATTTTTCATTTTTACTGTACTCCAAAGGGCGTCGTTACTACAAGGCAAGTTCCAGCTTTTTCAAGTTTTTGAAAGACATTGTTAAGTCATTAAGTCTTTTGGCAATTATTTACCATTTAATATTTCATACATTGTCAGCGGGTAAGAAACAATCATGTGATTCAAATTATTCAGCTTTTTTTTTAAATATTTTTAAATATTTAATACGTTCGAATTCCATTGTGATTCTTTTCATGTCGTAAGCAATTTCTTACAGTCAACCTCATTAATTCCAAGTCGTCTCAGAACCAAATGAATTCAAGTCATAATTCACGTTTGGCAATCGATGGAAGCACAGAAACTTGTTCGATCACTGAATTGGAATCAACGTCTGAGGAACATCCTTGGTGGCGTGTGGAACTCGACAGAGTTTATAATATCACGAACCTGACCATTTCCTACACTCCCAATTCATCTTGTTCGTTATTATTCCTAATAAAATTTAATTAATTTAGAAATTTGTATTTATCAATTTCAAGCGACTCAGTAAATTAATTCTTGTTATACCTAGGATGTAAGAGTTTACTTTTCTTTACTTTAGCGTCAAATTTAACCAAATGTTTAGAAATTGAAATGCATATTTTCTAGATTCCAACTTTATGAACAACTGGAACGTCTATATTTCAAACAACGCTCAGAATTTCGAAGAACACATATGTATTTCAATTGAGGGTTTCGGCAATATTCTTTCTGGTTGGCTTGTCTTTCATATGCAAAACTTAATCAATAAACATTTTCTATTAACAGTTAATCTCAGACTTAAATTAATGTGAAAACACTCTCTGATAAGACAAATAATTTTGTCGTTCATTACTTAATCAAAATGTCATCAATCAAAATGACATTAATTTTAAAATTCTTGACTTAAAATTCGATTCATGAATTACATAATCTTCATCACGACGCATCATTCCAGTATTGTCACAAGCATCTTTAACAGCAAGACCAATATATGAAAGGGTACGATTCTCCAAAAAGTTAACCATTAGATGTTTTTCTAGAGGGTCAAATCGAATTAAAATGCCTAAACCCTGTCGCTGGAAATTTTCTAACAATAAAAAGAGTCGGAGGATTCATGAAAAAATCACTTATTCTCTGCGAAGTTCAATTACAGGACTATCGTGAATCGGGTGAGCGGAGGTTCTTAAACTGGAAACTGTGTTTATGCAAAATTTGTCAATAAACGTTTCCTATTCAAATGTTGATGCTATTATTCGATAAATAATTTAACTGAATTTATTTACTTTTAACTAAATTCAAAACTATTATGATTAATAACATGTGTGGTAATTTATTTATTTTCAAGACAATTTAGCTTTCGGAAGACCTACTATAGAGAGCGGTACAATTCTCAAGGGTAAAGCAGAATTCGCAGTGGATGGCAACTTAGATACTTGTGCTTCCTTCAGATCCAATGATGATCAGTTCGCATGGTGGCGTGTCATTCTGGATGATAGTTATTACATCACCAACGTTAGCGTGTATTTCACAAGATACTTAACAGGCCGGTTATTTTCTGTATAACAATGTATAAACATATTGTTGACAAATAATTTTATAGAATTTAAACTTTAATAAATAAATTTATTGTTTTTATAGTTTACAAGTCTAAAAGTTTAAGTTTATATTGTGTTTATGTTAAGGTAGTAGTTTTAAACTAAAAATTTAACGATTTAATATGTTTTTTTTAAGGTACTCTCGCCTGGAAACACATAACTGTTTATGTTTCAAATGACAAAGATTACTTCGAAGAACACATGTGCTCATTTTCATCCTACCCTGATTTTAAAGTTAATAAAAGTTGGTATTATATTAGATTATGGGAGCAATTTTATTTATTTGAAATGAAATATTTTGTAAAATCTGGAATAATAAAAAGGTGTTTTCTCCTCTGATCTTTATAGTCAAATTCAATCAATTCAATTGATACATAATGCGTTGTTACGAAATAATCATTAGAAACATCTCCACATTTCAACATGTTTTTAAATAACAAACAACTTATTCCAAAGAATAAACACATTTATGAACGCATATTGCGTCGGTGAAGGTCTGTTTCTTTAAACATCATTCAGAAAGATACATACACTTGACATGCAAGAAACCCATCCTTGGAACTTACGTGACTATTAAGAAGTTTGGAGGAATGAAACCAAGATGGTTCATAATCTGTGAAGTTGAAATTTTCACAAATGGGGCTCCTAGAGGTTGATTGAAATGATGTTGAACGTTAGGCAGAATTACTGTAAAAGTTTAAATATCTTTTTTTTTTACTTTTCGAACAATTGTATTAATATTAATAACTTGAAGGTAATGCAATTAAAGTTATGTTGTAGAAATGAATACAACTGTGGATTCGAAAGATTGTCTTGATTTTGAATACAAATGTCACGAAGGACATTGCATACATAAAGATTGGTTATGCGACGGAACAGAAGATTGCCCACATGGCGAAGATGAAGCTCCATCATGCCGTGAGTAGTTTGAAGTGTTGAATGTTAAATGAATTTCTCTTTGGATGCAACTTGCTAATGTTTTACTGTATTAAATTGTTGAGATTTTTCATTTAAAATAATTTTTATTAGAGAAATGCGATGAAGGAAAATTTAAATGTGCAAGAAAGAACTTATGTGTTAACAACACAAGCAGATGCGATGGCAACTTGGACTGCCCAGACCACTCTGACGAGCGTGGATGCCGTAAGAACGCATGGAATTAGATTTTCACCAAATTTTGAAAATAGTACATTGTAGTTGGTAATAACAATCCACCATTAGTTAATAAAGCGTTATTCACATGCTAAATCTTAAAACTCACTTAAACCTCAGATATCAACATCCAAATTTCACAACATTACTTTTACTTTCAGTCTCAAGAGATTTGGACAATGGATTTCTGAAAGCAACTTACCATGGAGAATCAGATTTTTTCATTTGCTCACACAAATGGTTTCAAACATACAGTTTTATTGTTTGCAATGAATTGCAAAGGTAAGCGAAATATATTTGTGTGGAAGGGAGAGCTATTTATTTTATAATTATATAATGACTTTCATACATTCACTTTGATTAACATTTACTACTTCCAAATATCTTTATAAATGCATTTGTTTAACAAACTTGTAATACTTCACTGGCGAAAGAAAAAATCAGATCATTTTTTTTTTAATTAAATATTTATAAAATAAAAAAAAATTTAAATCTTACAAATGTTTGTCACCCATTCCGCATATAACTTCATGATATCAATAAGAAATGTGAAAAATGGATGCGTTCAAAACATCGTTGTCGAATAAATGAATTTTGTCAAATTGAAAAATTATTTTTCCACTTAAAATAGTAATTACTTGGCAACACGATATGAATCAATAAAAGGCGAAACAAACAAATTTTTGAATTTTAATGAAGATCCTAGTATCTCATTATTAAACATGAATTCGTATGAGAAAGGGTAAGAATTAAATTGAATTTTGAAAATGGTTCAATTCCAAATTGTTCATATATTCTGCCTTATTTGAGCAGTTCATCTTGTGCGTCGAAGAAATTTTTAAAGATCCAATGCAGCACTCGGACGAGTAAAATTGAGATTCATTAAATAAATAATTAAAATAATAAAACATAATAAATATATAATTATATATTCAGATGTCATTATTTAAAGGTTTTTCTATTAAAGCTGATTATAATTGCATCATTCATTTGCAATTGTTTTTTTTTTTACATATTTAAATACAACATATATTTATACAACATATTTTTGTGGTAATAAATAAAATCAAGTAACTGATTTAGATTAATTTTAAAACTCTCTATTTGATTTTCAAAAGAAGCAAGCATATGTGGTACACGCGGATATGCCGAAGGCGACTTCGACCCTTATATAATCAAGGGGGGATATTCAAGAGATGGTGCATGGCCTTGGTTCGCACAAATAATTCGGAACAACATTTTAGTATGTGGAGGAAGTATTATTAATGAAAGCTGGATACTCACTGCAGCACATTGCGTTAAGTAAGTACTAGTTATAACAAATATTCCGAAGTTTGTTATTCTTTTAGAATCTTTTGGTATGTTTTGTTTCTATTGGGTTGATTTTTTGACATACATTGACCTCATTGGTATTGGTTTGACTTATGAGGGCAGATGGCATTCAGTAAAAAACATAGCTAAAGGGAAAGTAAAAATATATCCACATATTGTTATTAGTTTCAATTTAGATTTTTCATGTTATGGAAATTTATAAACCTTTCTATCTTTTCTGTGCATTTGTTTCCTTAAGATACATGGGCTGGTTATTCATATTTTGGTTTTATGTTTATTGTTTCATGTTTATTTTCACATTGCTTCAAACAGAGATGTAAGATCATCAGAAATACACGTCAAAGTTGGAACGAATGTACATAACGATCCACGCGAACCAAAATTCTTTGTTTCGCACATTGCAAGTCATCCAGATTACAAAAAATATGACGACGTAGCTTTGATAAGATTAAAGTCACCAATTAAATTTACGAAATTTATCAGACCTATTTGCTTGCCCGAAGGAACATTGCCTCAGAGAAGACTGATGTCTTTCTCTTATTGTGTTTTAGCGGCTTTGGCAGAACCTCCAGAAGTGGTATTTGACGAAATTTTTAGTTTAATTTCAATTACTGTATTAAAGTAAATTTGGAAATCAGGTTGAGATTGTTGAAGTGTTAATAGTGGTTTACTTTAAATAACTTTTAGAAAATATCGTCCCTAAATATTTACAACAAGGGAGAATGAATATACTTGACGATGTCGAGTGTGCAAAACATTTGAAAGAAATAGATCCAGAGTCTGGAGGCTATGATTACATTTTGGAAATTAATAACTTATTATGTGCTGGCACAATTCCAGCATTACATGGAATAAATGGTTGCGAGGTTAATATTTGGTTGTCATTTAACAATTACAGCTATTGTATTTTAAGAAAATCATTTTAAAATCTATTTTTCAGGGAGACAGTGGTAGCCCATTGGTATGCAAGGATGAAAATAGAATATGGACTCAAGCTGGAATAATGACTTTTAATTTTGAAATGAAAGGGGGCGTAATCTGCTCGAACAGCATTTTCACGAAAGTCGATCGTTATTTAGATTTCATTAACGAGGGTGGAGTATTAACTTATTTAAATTGTGAGCTTTTAATGCTGATAAGCTTATTAATTAATGTAATCAGTTATTTATAATAACTTTGTGATTTGTTTTAGTATTGTCGAAGGAATACAAAACTGACCAATACGAATCAAAAGCATGTAGAGCCCCGAAAATGATCATCTTAGCAATTCTCTTTCACAATATTTTGCCGTAACTTACATGTTGCTTAATTGCATCATTTTGGAAAATATTGCATCGAAAATTTGTTGGTCTATAAAATTGTCTTCATTTGAAAATTTGTTTGAATCTCATTTGATGTCTGATACATAAAAGTATGTGTAATCTCATAAAAGTCGATTAAAATAATCGTACTTTTGTACCCAAAGTCTTTCAACGAAATAATTTTTCTAGCACCGAATCTGAGAAATATTCCTAAAGAAACCTTTACGTTTAAGCCAATTGATTTTTTAAGATATCACCGCATAAAGAACCAGAGTAATTAGCTGAATTAAAAGCCATCAATCCTTGGTGCCAAAACAAAGCAAGCTTTGTTGCAGTTTGCAACTAACTTTTACGTTGACGATTCGCGAATAACAGAAAAGCTCTGTTTTGCCACTTTTTAAAAGAATATTTAAAAGAATATTTAAAAAGTCTAAAAATTTTTTAAAATATTTAAAAAGTCCAAGTTCTTGTTTAAAAAAATCAAGAGGAAATCATCAAAGCAATTTGTCGTCATTAGTTTTGTCTTTACCATCGTAAGGTTGTTCTCAATATATCTTTCAATCACCAAATATTTTCATCAAAATGTCCCAAAGACCTGGAGTTCACACAGTGACAAAAATCCTCCATCTACGGTGTAAGTTGGAACTTGATGAACGATGACATACCTGGCGGGTGGAAGAGAATTGGAGCAATTTATTTGGAACCAGACTGCATTCTTAGGCGGTTCAAGGTAAACACCACACCGAGGATAGGTATTTCTAACTGGAATCTTTACCAACCATGAACTATTCGTTACGCCGACTGTGAGATTTTTATACCTGACAGCTGAAAATGGCGAATAGCAGACTTCAAAGTCCATAATCTTCAAAAGCAGTTTTTAAATTCAGTGATAAACTTGTCATTAAAGCAGCAGACATCGAAGAACTCACCAAGTGCAGAAATCGTCGAACGGGCCAAAATACGAACATAGCTGACAACAACGTATTCCAACAAATCCACCATAAACCAATTGTTTCCAGAGTCATTCTCATTTGTATGGCTGCACAATGTCGTGATATTCAAATTGTCCACTGCTAACCAGGATGAATTGGTACGATAAGTTGTACTTTGACAAGTTCGCTTGTAAGCGGCAAGATTCTTCGGCACTTCAAGTTAAATAGTTTATAGGATCGAATTACAAAAAATGAGCATTAGGATGGAGTGACAAAATAAAATTGAATTTGATAAATTCCAATAGCGAAATAAAGCTGCCTTTTGAACTTAGAAACATTTTCATAAAAATATGCTGCAAAAATAATGCAACTTCTAGAATATCTGAATCTTAACTAATATTTTTAGTATATAAATTATTAAAGATAGTCTGCGATCAAAACCTTTTGATTTTTGATTTTATTCCATGTTTAAATGATTTTTTTTTATATTTTAAACTACAATTTGTTCAAGTGTTACCTTAAAAATAAATACTACTATTAGTTATTACTATTTACTAATTATCGTTTACATTTAATAAGAAAATATAATTTTGACAAAACTGTGCATATTTCTAAATCTCAGCCGGCTATGATGTACTACCTCAACTTCAAGTCCTTTGGTGAGCAGAAGATAAAATTTAAATATGCTTAAATAATTTTTTTTTACAAAGTGTTTACAAAGAGGAAACTTTTTTCAACTAATGAACTTCGAAATAAAAAAGGTTATTTTCATGTACAGTTCAATCCACCCTAATGAGCAGAAAGAAATTTTTAAGAGTTCAGCAGAATCAAAACTAATTAATTTTACTGACTTTGTGAAGATTCTTCAGTTCTCGGGATAACCTAATTTTGAAATGTTTCAGTAAAAAAAGTTGTCAAAACAATTAAAACCATGTTTAAAGAAATTCAATGATTACATCATAGTTTGAGCAAAATTCTTTGGCGAGAAGTTGAAATGGACTGGTGGTAAAGAGCTGGCAAGATGAAGCATTGTTCCAGTAATTGTAATTGACACACATCAATTTCATTACGCATCTGATGGCGCAGTGTATGCTACTTCTCACTTGGACATTTAAACCGGTATTGTCCAAAGCACATGCTGAACGTCCATCGCAGTCCACTGTTTTGATAAATTTTTTACACAAAATTGGTCCCAAGATAACAGCTATTTGAAGAGCAATAAAAATGAAAAGTGATATCAATTTGATTCCATCCATATTGCACAGGCAAAATTTAATGGTTTAAAATGCTCCTAAACCGAATTGTTGATGTTTTTAGTCCTTATTTTACGACTATCTCATCATAAATGGACTAAAATCAAATGACCCGAGCGAATTATCCGATTGTGCTCTATTGATAAGTCAAGGGCACTTTTATAGGTGCGCTCACAACGTCTTTTTTTCGCCATAAATCTCTAATTTACGCGGTATCCAACAAACCAAATGTCACCCGGTGCTAAAAAAAAAAAAACCTAGAAAAACAAAAAGAAGCAAATTTAAATTATTCTAAATGAAATGTTTTGTGGTGATACCTATTCATCAAAGTCATGTATTGTTGCCCTTATTTCTTGAAATAAATTCCTTGAAGCAACCCAACATTGCAAAGGCGAATGATCCTTGCAACCAGGTGCAACACAAAACGTCGCTGGCTGAGTGCTTTGGATGATCCAATCTCCAATCATCCGCCTTCAGTAGGAACTTCATGGAGGACTCGGAGTTCATTTGAAAAGGTGAAGCTTAATATTTCTTGCCGGGGGTCAAGCTTTTCGTATAAACTTGTAACCTAAACTTGATTGTTTATACTTTCGTATAATCTCAAGACGGAATGAAAGCAAATCATGATCAAGAACAGTCTTTTTTAAGCGACATAGTTGAAAAGCATTTTGGACTGCCAAATCTATGCACAATCTAAAAACAGGCCAATACCACTTTTATGACCTACGCTGAATCATATAAAATGCCAGATTTTGATCCAAGCGATCCACTACCACTCATTCTGTAATTGTAATTTTGAACAACTTTGGATGGGCCAACATCTATCCTTAACTTATGCTGACTTGAAACTCGCTTTGCCTTTCGTAGCGGATGAACTCTTGCATATGTTGAAGCAGAAGTAACTTCCTTACTGTCGCTCCAAAACAACATCATAGGAACCAAGAGGTTCCTTATTCAGAATATTTATACTTTTCAACTAAGTCGCCAAAATGATTCAAGCACTTTCAATCCAACCTTAGAGGCGACTTACTTATGTGTTTATTGCACCTTCAACACGAGTTGTTCACAGAATGCCTGTTGCAGCAATACACTAGTAGACAAGTAAGCGTAGCATTTGAGGGCTTGTGATGCTTAAAATGTTATCTAAAATAATATCATAATAACTAAACGTTTTGGTAATTCATTGGCCAAACTTGCACCAACTGACCTGGTCAACACCTAGTCCGAGATCTTTGTCAGTCGTTGTCAGATCTTGCATCTTGGTAAAGATCAAAATAGACAACATATCCAAGTTGTGTAGCCAGAACCCACATTCTAAAAATGTTTTATTGGCTTGCCGTGGATATATTATTTGGCTCCATGACACCAAAATCTAAAACGTGTTAATCTAATCCAATGCTCCAATTACGTGTCAATATTCAAACGTCTGCATATAAATCACACTTACTCACTGCTCAATATTGATTCACTGATTTAATTCTATACAAAGACCATCATAATGTTTTTATTTTTGTACTTAATTGCACAATTGCGTTACATAAAATGTTATGCAGCTTCTACGTGGGTGGCCCAATTAGCGAGAACAGTGTTCCCTATGGGCGGCTTTTGAGTGCCTTCGGAATTTTTTTTTCATATACTTGAATTTTGGTTTATAATTTTCGTGCGTCAGTTGAGCTCAAGAAATGAGTAAATGAAAAATAAATGAAATGAAAAATAACCTACGCATCTCCACCTAGTGTCAGTTTTAACTGAAAATTAAAATTGTCAACATTAATTAGCTATTCTGGCTTACATTATTCGATAAAAGCAACATTCAGAAACTGAAATACACTCTAATAAATATTTTATAATATATTAGAAATCAAAAAAATTTAATTTAAAAAATTCATGTCATCAAATTTTCAATTTGGCTGATAATGCAGGGGCAAACAAAAATTATGAAATTTAAAAAACTAATAAATTTGATTTAAATGTAATTTAAGACACCGTGGACTTCCACTGAATTTAATTAAAATATATCAAAAATGATTAAAACTGTTTTTGGCCAGAAACCCAATGTTTTACGAACATCAGTTTAGATGGACGCGAGTCGAATATGGACTGATAGTCATCAGCAGCTAATTTTCACAACGGGGTCAAATATTAATGTGACTCCCTTTGGTGATTCAATGTACAGCAATTAACTTAACGTTGTTTTGATAATATTTTATTTTTACAACAAAAAATAATAAATTCTTCAAAATAGAATAAAGAAAAATATCGCCTGAAAGTCAATAGCGTTTTACTTCTTCGAGGAAGGAAATGGTTCTCTTGGAGGATCAAAAGTCCTTTTCAGAGCAGCACCTGGGGTTTTGAAAAAACGCCACCAAGTTTGACAGTGGTCATGACAAATATTTTATTTTAAAACATTATAAAATATATCTAATTTTTTGATAAATCATTAAATTAAAATTCGACGTCGATTTTAAATGAAACACCTGAGCGAATATTTCATCGTAAACTTGAAGATTATCTCAGGTATTTATTTGATCATCGCTCAATAAAAAGGAATCCTTGACGCAAGCATCACATATTTCGTCTCAAAACTCTCGTAGAACATTTGTCCTCTCATTCATCATTCGTTGGATTGGAATCCAATTTAATTCGTTTTTAAACAGCGCCTTGTGATGACGACGACGATGATGATGCGATGATCAATATCAATTAATTAGAAATATATTAGGCTATTAATATTATATTATTGGTTAGAAATATATGAGGCTAATTTTATTTATTATTTATTATTTATTATTTATATATGTAAAATTATTGATTGCCATGGTTGAGAATTTATTTTATTTTTTTACATCACCAAGCAATCTCTGATAAGTGATGATAATGATAATAATAATAATAATAATAGTAATAGTAATAATAATAATAATAATAATAATAATAATAATAATAATAATAATAATAATAATAATAATAATAATAATAATAATAATAATAATAATAATAATAATAATAATAATAATAATAATAATAGTAATAATAATAATAATAATAATAATAATAATAATTTTACCGTAATTTCATTCAATATTTTCTTATTCATTCTTGCAATTAGCTGGAATCAGTTATTAATACAAGGAATCAAATCGCTACAAGTGGTTATACAAAATCATGGGTTCACACATTTTCGACAGTCGATAAAATTACTTTAAATAATTATTTCCGGCCTTTAAACCTTTAATTAATTCGAAATAGTTTTCAACCAACATTTGCAATTGCTTTCAAATAGTTTTACTTCGATCAAACGCTCTGGCACGATCGAGACTGCTTCAAGTCGAAAGTTTAAACTTTTTCAACAAGAAAAAGTGGTTAAATTTGAAAATGCTTTCATCTCGAGTTAATATTTTGGAAATTATTGAAAAAATCGTCTCTTATTTATGCTTAAATATTTATAAAATATGGCTTATTTAATAAATTACATCAATAAATTATTTTAATATATTTGGCTTTAAAGTTGAACCAATATAAATCTAGGCGAATAAAAGATTTTAAATTCTGAATGTTAATTATTACAGCCACATTAAAGCAAATTCATAAAATTGTTTTCACATAAAAACTTCAAGTATTGAATAACCATATTTACAAAAATATTTTTCCAAACAAATCTTTTAAACTGTTTCGTCTAATGAATGGTCAAAGATGAAGTTTCTCCGTTTTTGAAAGGTTAATTTTTCCTTGAAAATGTAAAAAAAGAAATCGCAAAATGTAGTAAAAACATTTCGAGTTAAAAGCAAAATGTCTTTCTTTTTAAAGTTTGTCATCAACAGGGATCATAAAAATAGAGTTTTATTTATTAAATTGCTAAAAAGAGAAATTTTCATCCAAAATATTGAATGGTATTTAAAGACTTATTTCTAAAGTTAAATATTTAAGAAATAAAATTAGCACCATGGCAGTCTTTTCTTCTGCATTTTTATTAATACATTCCTTTTTTATTTGTAAGAAATAATATTTTTAATAAAATTATTAAATTCTAAAAATAATTTTTGAGACAATTGTGCGATCGGATGTGAGTTCGTAATGCATTTATTTTCATGCATTTTCATATAAATAAATATTTATTATAAATTAAAGTAAATTTAAAAAATAACCTCACTTTGATAAATTCACTTTAAAATAATTTTTAATAAAAATTTTATGAATCAAATTTGAAATGTTTTGTTTATTTTTATTAATCAGCTTTTTATCATCAAATTAAATTGTCATAAATAAATGAATAGCAAAGAAAACACAAAAAATTATAATTTAATTACAAATATCTGATTTCTCTAATCAGGAGGAAATAATAAATAATAATTATTTTGAAAAAATGCTCAAATTTAATTTTTAAAGCCCTCCAGTAAAAGTAACATTTATTCAATATCATGAAATTTTAATTTCAAAAGGAGATGAACTATGCAGAAGGGTCTCCAAATTGAATATATTTGTTATATTTTTTTAATTACAGAACATGCAAGTTTAAATTGCTTTTATCAGTTTTCGAAATGACTAAATTTGATTTTCCAACTAAATAAATAAATATTATGCCACTCGTCATTCGAGACTTTTAAGAAATTATTTTGAAGTAAATAATTGAAATCCATTTCTTGCACCAACTTTGAAGGTCCCTGTTGAATAAAAATTCTGATTCACCTTTCTCTTAATCGCTTTCATGATGGGATTTTTAATATTTTATGAATTTATACAATAACAACAATATAATAATAATAATAATAATAATAATAATAATAATATAACAATAATAAAATAATATAATAATATTTTATGTGATAACTAACCTATAAGATTTAAATCCAATAATTATTCACATTATAAGGTCAACAATGAAGTGGAACTATTTTTATGATGCTATTATTGTATGTTGTATATTATCGTTTTATACATTATATATTGTATATACACAGATGTTCATTATTTTGGTGTTGTTAATTAATTCTGTTTAACTGTTAAATCCGTTTTACTTTTTTTTTAAGAAAGATTCTTCGCCAGAAGCCTAAGCTCGATAATAATATCGCACCACTGAACGAGGCTGAGGAAGGAAAAACAAAATTAAAATTATAGAAAATAATAAAATAAAATCGGAAATGAATAAATGTCATTTTTCTAAGTTCATCATTTAGAAATTGTTTTAAGCAGCGATTATTGGCTTGAAAATCAGAAAATCATATTTCACGAAAGTCCAATTTTCTCAAAATAAATTCTTCTTTGGCTCCTTCGGAAAACCCATGTTGACAGAAAGGAAAATGAGTTCCACTGGGTTACACTAATTATCCACCTAATTTCTTCCAAGCATATTTTAAATTAAAATTAAAAAAAAGAAAAGAAAAATTTATAATCATTAATTCAACCATTTTGTTTCTTTAAATTATGTTAATTATATTATATAATAATAATTATATTGAAATATTTAATAAATATTTAAATATAATTTAAATAAATATTTGATAAATATTTAAATATGTTTTATAAATACGTTTAAACATAATTTCCAAACTTTCATCGCTTGACAGCTTTAAGGTGATGAATGACATGAAATTTGAACACGCTTAAGAAACATGGAATTATTTATATTAAGCTAATATTTATTTTGATTCTTATTTAAATAATATCCTATGTAATATAATATTTAATACCCTAAAGATATTGTTAAATGCAGGGCCGCCGAGGGTGGACATAGGGGACATAGGTGCCCGTGGCCCCCTATGGGGGGTCCGAAATTTCTGTCAGCGAAACTGGTTACACGCTTCTTAGATTGTAAAAAGAATACGGTTGCAATAATTTTACAATCACTAAACTTATTAATTGCTTAGATTTACATAATAAAATATGAAAAACAATATTTTAAAATTCTAAGAATCATCATCATCATCATCAAAGCATCATTCCGTGACTAGAATGAACAGTTCGTGATACAAAACAAATTTGCTTGATTTGTTTGCTTTTAAGGCTTTTTATCAAAAAAATAAAATTATTTTTCACGAAGTGAATTAATTTTCCTCTTGAAAAAATGTGACATATTTTTTCTCAAATAAGAGTTTCAATTTTTAACACCGAATTTTCAAACGCATAACACGCTTTCAATTATAACCCGCTAGCTTAAAATTAAAATTACCATTATCATCATCATCATCATCAACGTCGTCATCATCATCATCATCATCATCATTTGAGCGGATTACTTTGTCAGAATATTTCGAAGGCAATACTCTATTATTTTTTTAATATTTTATTTGATACTTCAAAAATTCTTTAAATTATTTAATCAGCCTCAACTCGATAAAAATCAATTTTTCAGTGAACAATTGCTTCAATTTTACATGCGGAGGACAATGTTCTGCACGTCCTCAACATTGACAAACATTATTTCATAAAATAAAACTATTGAAATTCAATGTAAAAGTTAACTCAAATGTCGGAAGAACAGAAAAATGAAGTCTTTTCAAATCCCCACGAAAACGCAGACCTGTCGTCAGTTATATTTTTCATCGTCCAAACGTTTCAGGCCTCTTTTTTGGTTTGACATCACGTGGTTTTCAGCAGAGGCTTGGAGGATATTTTCCCGTCGACAGTTCGCATCAAATTCGTTAAAATTGTTCTTGGGCAAATGTTGAGCGTTTTTCTTGGCAGTTTCTTCTGCAGCTTTGACTATTTGACGATCCTTCGCGTCAACTGGAATGACGTCCACTCCGATAGATATGTTCCTAACGAAATTCTCCTTGCAATTTTCAGATGTCTTTAAAGAGAAGCAGAAAACATAGCCGCACACGACTGGTCCAAGATTTTTAAAACGGCAAAAACGTGCGAAACATCTTTTCAATTCGTTTCTGAATTTCTGTCTCAGGAAGCAGTAGAGATAAAAGTTGATGGCATGATTAATGTACATCAAAAAATAGCAAATCAGTCTGCTATTGGTCTCCTTGTTGAAAAGCCTCACCTCACTGTCGATCAGAGAATAGGGGAAGCTAAAGAAGAGCCAACAGAACGACAGGGTGAGGAGAGTCANCCTGTGGCCAGTTTTAGCCAGGTTTTGAACCCACTCAGGCAGAGCACTGTTGAGTCTGCAAGTGCCAAAACCAGGAGGTAGATGGACGAGCAACTGGTTTGCATGGCCTTTCTTCTCAGAACAATTATTGCCAAGAAGTTTCCGATGATGCCGACCAGGAATACAATGGGAAAGAGATGAATGAACCACCCACTCGAAGAGATTTTCCGAGATACAAGAACATATCGACCCTACATAATGCAATATTAAGCTAAATTATTCAAAGGTGGTCTGTTGGAATGCTGCAAGTCAAATGTTGACCTTCTAGAGAATGAAATATGAAATAGAAATATTAATATTAAAGATATAATTTTGGATATCTCACATGCTTCTCGGGGGTTGAAATATTTCTTAGTGTGAGAAATGATGATGCCGCTTGAGAATTCATTTCAAGGAATGTCGTAATGTTTCCTAGAATATTATTAATAATATTATAACATCATATATTTTCTACTTTTTGATTCGTCATAATTATAGGGTGACGTCATTTGGTGAATTGTAAAGTAAAATGTGGGGTAAGAGCTCTGGATTTTTATATTGTTATTTAACTTAATGTAATTTTAATTTTAATTTAATTTAATTACAATCATAATTTAATTTATTGTAAACTATTACAAATGTATTTAAGGGTAAACGAGCGGTTTTTTAATAAAATAAATTTGATTGAAAGATTTTGAATGAAGTTGTAATAATATGCATTGTCGCATTCAAGCGATATTTATTTTATTACTTTTCTAATTTGAAATTCAACTTTTATGATCTGAGACGGTTGGCTTGGACTAATTAGTCGGAATAACCCAAATAAAATTAAAGTCTAATTAATCCATTGCTCAAAATATTTTCTTGTACAAAGTTTTTTCACACCTTTCTTGAACCTACATCCGCAAAATTCCAAGGTAATAGCATTTTGTTTAAGCATTTTTTTAAGCTCCTTGGTGACAAACAAACTGTAAATTAATTCTAAATAATAATAATAATAATATATAATATTAAATTATTATAAAATATTAATACAATATTATTATTATATATATATATATATATGTATAATATATTATTATTATTGTTATTATTATTATTATTATTATTATTATTATTATTATTATTATTATTATTATTATTATTATTATTCATGTATTTAAGAGAATGAAAAAAAACAAANATATATATATATGTATAATATATTATTATTATTGTTATTATTATTATTATTATTATTATTATTATTATTATTATTATTATTATTATTCATGTATTTAAGAGAATGAAAAAAAACAAAAAGGCTTTTAAAAGGCTTCAAAGTTTTTTTTTTGTTTCGACAAATTTTTGATCAAATCAATCAAATGAAATCAAGCACATGTTGTCACTCAAACCAAACGGAACTACGAAGTTGATGAAAGACCACTGGAAATAATTTTCTGATTTGTTTAATGTGAGATTTAAAATTTTAAGCCGCTAAATGACTTTAAGAATTTAAATTTTTCTAAAATTAAAGTTTTCTAATTTTGATCAGGTTATATAATTGCATAAAACCATTTTATTATTATCATGAATATTATTATTATTTTTATTACTGTTTTTATTAATATTACTATAATTTATTAATAGTACTAATAATATTATTATTATAATACAAAACATATTTTCACGGCTAAAACAATTGCTTCCATAAAATTTTATCAAATATTTAACTGGTTGTTTTTTCAAACAATTCAATAAAACCATTTTTAATTTAAAAATGTAAGTTAATACAAATTTACTCTCAAACAAACTCATCAGCCGTCACCAGGTTTCTGAACTGAAGTGAACTGATAAATGTCACGAAATATCTCCGCGCTTCTGATTCCAAGGGTAGTCATTACTTCCAATTTGCTTTTAATTCGGTTTAGTTGAAATAAAATACTTGAAATTAATCTTAAAGAGAAATACGTCGGGCTGATCCTGCATCAACGAAGCTTGAATCCCTCATCCGAATATTCGCAATAATCACAATCCTTCCATCACATTGGGTTTTCTTCAAAGACACCTCACCTCACACGCGGTTGACGACCGAATGCTTCAAAAAGATGAAATGCTTAAGGATCTTTTGTTCCTTCCTTTTCGACTTTGAACATCGGTCGTGGAACATCGCTAAATTGTTTATCGTCAACTCGTGCCAGCCGAAGAAGGTCGCTTGTCATCCTGTAATTGATCTTATCACGCGAGGCGATTACATTACCAAGGACTCGATGAATGTAATTACTTAATATTTTCTAATAATATCAATAGTAATTATTTATTTATTTAAGATAATACCTGATAATATTTGAATAAATAGTTATTTTTTTCATAAAATTTGTATAATTCCATTGCTTACTTGTTCTTTCTCATAATTAATTTTAATATAGTGACATTGCAGGCCAATCCATCTTTCTTCTGGAATTTCTGTTTGGTTCTAAATTTTAAATTCCTTTTTGATTACCCTGTTCATGGATTCGGTCGAAAATGGACCACTCCGCCAAGTCCCCCCCCCGATTGGATTTGCATGATTGATTTCATTTTAATGAATCTTTCACGATTTCACGAAATTTCGAGTCATATTTCCTCGTTCTACCAACTTTTTCTTTCTTGACTCTCACGAATAAATAAATAAATAAATAATGAATGAATGAAAAACTCAAGGCTACTCATCTCGGGGAAAAAATTTAAATAATTTTACAGCTTCAATTCATCTTTTCAGAGAATATTTTCATTCTGACTTTTTTTAATCTTGTGTCGCTTCTCATTCAAACATGTTCTTGGTTCAATTCGTTTCGTTTCTTGAACGAAATATTTAATGATGTTTGCATTTTTTAAATTGTTTTGGATAGCAAATAATTAACATAATTTCGTTAAGTAAGTTACGAATTCATGTTGTTTGAAGTGACTCCCATTCCGTTGACACAAGTGTTGCTTTCTGAAATAACTTGTCTGTTTGTCGAATTAGAATTAGAACCGTCAAAATAATGAGTGATTGAAATGAGTGAAATGTTTTGAAAGCATCGAATTACTTCATCAATAATGACGTGATTACATTTGGTTTATTAATAAATCTAATGGATTAACGAGCACCAATGCATGAAAAGTTGTTCAATAATAAATTCATCCTGTATTATTTAATTAAATTATTATAAAATATATTTGACATAAAAATGTTACAAAACGCACTCTCCATCTTGGCGTGACGAGGTATTTCATCCAAAATCTCCTTATTGCGTCAACAAACCTTCAGAGACTTCTGATTTTTGTTGAATGATTCGATGTTATATCGATATATAACTGCTTGGACGAAATTTATATTTATTTATAAATGTTTATATTACATGCGATCTTTTACAATAATTAATTTGTACATTTTTCCAGTTACATTAATTACTTTTTCACTTTTATTAAATCTAAGTAACTTCGTCGGCTGTCAGGAATTTTTAAAAAATGTTCATCGGACAAGCAGGATGTGACGTCATCGGTGGAGACAGAGATGAAGCATCCTTTTATAAGGATGACCGCTTGTATATGTGTGTGTCTGTCAGCGAGTTTCGTTTTCGTTTTTAAACAACTAAACATTAATAATAATAAATAAATAATAATAATAAATAAATAGGAATTTAAGTTTCCATTACTTTCGGAAAGAAAAGAAATTTCTTAGGAAGATGTTTTCCAAAAAGCTCAAGAAATCCTGAAGTCATCGACCATTGAGATGTGCAATCTTTCCCTCGTTTACTTACGTCAGAGCAAGGCTTATTGGAATCTCCGATGAAACCAAGGGCATCTCTGCTCCTAAGGAGGACCTTGTATGATTCCCATTGCTAACCAGTACGATACAGGTGCAATTTTGTTTTCTAATATGTTTACTTTAACAGAAAAAGTTTTTTTTATAAATTTTTAGAAATTATCAAAGATATCGTAACTAATCCATTTATTTAAATCTAATTATTGTTATATTAGGTGATGTTTCAAATTATTAAAGTTATATTTTTCAAATCCGAATAAATAAATTATGAAGAGATTAAATTATTGGTACTTTAATTATTTAATATCAACGAAAAGGAACTGACATTGACAGACTGCTTCAGCTCAAAAAGTGATCATTTCAAAAGCTAAGCAAATGAAAAAAAAAAGGAGTAACATTTCACTGGAATCTCCGTTTGTTTAGATTCCAGATTTTCCACTGGCATTAGCAGAAACATTGATACCTGGTTTTTTTTCCTTGGATAATGGATATTTTTACGTCCGGAAGGATTACGAAAATATTCGAGATGAAGATTTTCAAGTTTTTCTTATTATTCCAGAATGAAATGCATCGACAGTCATATAATTGTTTTAAAAGTATTATATTTTTCAGCGTCAATTCATTTTTAATAATTTAAAACTTGCATTTAATTTACAAAAAATAAAAAATAAATAGCATCTTTTGGATCTTTCAACACATTTCAGGTTTGCTTTACTAATGTTATTTCGTTCCACATTTATACCGCTAGATCTGAGAAGTCATGTCGTAAATCACAAAAGAATAACGGAATTTTTCCTAAATTGTATTTATTCAAATAATAAAAGAAATTTCATAAAATTGGATCCTGTCTATCATCTTGTTATCGGCAAAAGCTTATTGATTGGGCTTTCTAAGCATTATGAATGAATTGAAAGATATTAACCATGATATTTGGCTTTAAGATGTGCATCCAATTGGGCCTACGATTTTCAATGTTCTAGTATTTCTTAACAAATGCAATGTTATGTAACTTAAGTAATCTATATAAATAAAGATGAACGTTTGTCTACATATTTTTTGTGGTTTCCATATAAACAGGTCTTGAAAGATTCTCAATTTAAAAAGCAATAAAATTAAATTAAATTAATTTATAAAAATTTCAAATCTATAAAAATAAAAATGAATGTGTGTATGTTTGTGAGTTGGATCGATGTGGCAATATAAATAAATCAAACATATTAGAAACATGCGCTTTCCATCCTTTCTTTCTTTTCCATTTATCCAGACTGAGCCGGGTACACTAGATGATAATAAGAAAATCAGTGGAATGAATATAAAAGTGAATTCTTAAATCAATGCATTTTCAACATATTTAGCCCTTAATCATATTTAAATAAATTTTCTAATTGAGAAAAAATTGTGATCTATTAATAATATCAGGTGTTACTGTCAGGTGTTGATAATTCGATACCTATCTACCGATCAAATCGTAAAATTTAATAAATTGTGGAAATATCAAAATATCAAAATTAAAAAAAAGACAACAATAATTCAAAAATAAAATTAATAATTGTATTCAACATAATACTTATCTGGTACGGCACTTAATATCGCCATTTTTACGAGATATTTTGTTTCTGTTTGTTATTGTTCTGCTTCTGCCAATTGTTTGCCAAAATGAGTAATAATTCTTCGTACAGAGGTTTCTATCAAGCAGGATTAAGCATGTCATCGAATCATTTCGGGCAAGTGAAAGTTCTCTTCTGCATATTTGTGTTTTGCTTTCCAATCTTTAGATCCGTTTCGATTATGATTTTAGGGTTTACAAATCTTTTGTGGTGTCTCCAGGCTCATAACTCTGTAATCTAAAAATAAATAAATACGTTTTAAAATACTAAAATATTAAAATCACGACCTTTTTCTATTGGTTTTCCATTATCAAATTGACATGAATTAGGGTCCCGAGGCCGTCGTGCAGAGGCCCAAAATTTCTCTCAGTCATCCTGACATTGCCTTTTCCATATATACAATATACAAATTATATGCACTTCTGTGTGAATATAAAAAGACCACCCAGTGTTACATAATATTGTTTGTTTATTACTGTGATTATGAAATTAACAGCCACGATTCATCATACAATAGAAGTGAGAGTCAGGTCCGACCTTCCTACTATTCAGCCATCGATAAATCCTACCCACTGCAAGACAGCAGGGTAAGTTTACTCAAAAGACTTTACAAAATTGCCTAATTCATGAATATGTTGTGAATTCTCAATTAAAAACCCCAAAATAAGATAAAATATTCAAATAATCTCAATTTGCAATTCCTCATTGATGTCATTTTAATAATTTCCAGACGAGTCAGCCGACTTTTGGACAGGATTATGGCACTGGTTACAATGACCAATCTTACTGCACTCCAGTTCGTCCCGATGACTGCAATCAACTAACCATCAAATCTAGTCAGGGTGGGACTATATTACTATAAAAAAAAAAATCAAAGCATAGGATAATAAATGTGAAAAGTCAATTTTGAAACCCAATGTAAAAAGCTTTTCATGGCTGTGCAACCATTCTTATCAACATTAATTAATGTCAAAAGGACTTTCAGCCTCTTACTGCGATTACGGCCTTCAAGATGCAACCTCTTCCTTGCCCTACTATGGCCAGCAGGCAAGAGATGCCTCCCAAGTCAACCCTTCAACTTCAGAACCCATGTTTGGCGTCGACTTCTCTGAGGAGCAGCAGAAGAAGCAGTGGGAGCGGTTCCAACATCACTTCCAACAGGCGTTCGAGCAGCAGTTGACCCATCAAATCCATCTCCAATTCCAGCAGCAGGGGGCGTACAGTTCAGGGCGATCGGGTAATTTGGGGTCTTCCGCGGTGGATGGGGTGTCTGTCTATTTTGGAGATGATAGCGTCGGGAAGAAAACGGGCGCGGCTGTCGGTTGTGGTGGAAATGGAGATGATGGGAGAGTGGGGGTTGGTGAGGGTCACTCAAGCGCCTCGAACTCGTCTTCCAGATCCGACGGTCGTCCGGGACATTCCAAGTTCTACTGCGCCACCTGCGACGTGAGCTACGCCAACTCCCTGGTGGGTGGTGAATATTTTAATTGATCGGTTTGGTTAATTATTTGTGGACTGCTGAGCTGTTGACTTGTGTTGAAACATTCAATGGAAGAATAATTGTTGTTAGAAATAAAGGAATGTGGTAAATGTTAATAATAAATAAAGTTTAGTGATAAAATACTGATTTTTAATTTACTAGTAAACTTTTACTAGAACAATAAAAACACTAAGATTCAAAAATCAGCTAAGCAGTCCGAAGCTGCTGTTCACTTTTCCGTTGATGACTCCTCGCAATTCGATTCCCAGGCTTTCACGAGTCATCTCGGCAGTTCCGACCACAAAGTTCAGAGAGAGAAGGAGGCAAGGAGACCAAAACCGTCGATGTCTCTGTCATCATCACCATCCACCCACTTGCTTCCTCCGCCGCCCGTGTTGCCGTCGCCTTCCAGAAAGGAGATCTCGTGTCAGTTGTGCAACGTCACGTGTCCTGGTGCAGACGTCTACGCACAGCACATAAAATCCGAGGAGCATCAAAGAGTTGAGTTTCTGAAGCTGGATTAGCGATCCGATAAATCACGACTCGGTCGACCGGCATTTTGCCGTTCCCTTGTTCTTCTCGATGTGATTTGTCGGGCTTATTGCTTGTTGTTGTTTATTATGCATTGTTACGTTGTTGTTGATATTATTATTATTATTATTATTATTATTATTATTATTATTATTATTATCATCATCATCAGATTGCTTTTTAGGCATTTGGTTTCTAAAAGATTTTGGCATAATGTTTCAACTTGTGATTAATTTTTGAGTGTCATACACATGTGAAATTTCCAAATATTGTTTACTGATGTTGAAAATCTGTTGACATCATCATCGTAATCACCATCGTCATTGCGTCATCATCACAATCATAACCAACAGATTCTAAGAATGAACAGTGATCACAGAAAAAGACCCCACGACAGGGCCATTGGTCCCACCATGCCTCTGCCTGAAGGTGAGTCACTCACAGGTGATCTCACCTGAGTTGACCTTAACTGTCACTGACCCAGATAAGTATGACCTAGATAAATGTCAGTTAAATAAATTCATGACATGCTTTCCTTCGTTTTGATGTTGTTTTAACTCATCACATTCTGTGGTCATAACCTAGTAATGTCGTAACATTACATCGTCGTAACGTTACGGTTATTTTGATGATTTGAATTTGTTTCAGAGTTTGGAATAAACTTGGACAAGTCAAGAAGTAAGTCGTTCTGTGTTGCAAAAGTGGTAATAATAATAATTATAATTGCAAAAGTAATAATAATAATAATAATTAATGTAATATATATATATATATTATAATAATATATAATTATTTTTATAATTACATATTATAATTGCAAAAATAATAATAATAATCTCCGTTCTCACCTCACATTAATAATCGCTCCTCATGTCATGTAGACAACAAGATTAGTTTTAACTTCGACTGTGCCTTTTTTGTAATAATGACATTTGTCGTAATTAAACAATTTGGTATTCATAAGTAAATTAGTTGATTAGATTACTAATTGTAATTAATTGATTAGATTGCTAATTATAATTAATTGATTAGATTACTGATTATAATTAATTGATTAGATTACTAATTATAATTAATTGATTAGATTACTGATTATAATTAATTGATTAGATTACTGATTATAATTAATTGATTAGATTACTGATTATAATTAATTGATTAGATTACTGATTATAATTAATTGATTAGATTAATTTGTTCGCCAAAAAATAAAACATGCAATATTTTTCACGCCGTGAAACAAAAATTTTAATCGTCCAGGTTTTGCAGACGTGACAGAAGATCTGATCGGTTGGTTATGCAATATTTTTATTCATTATTTACGACAACACTCTCGTCGAGTGGAACTGTCGTTGACAGCGTCTTCTTAATTCCGATTAGGTAACTAATTATTGATTATTAACTAATTACTAATTACTTTTCATCTCCCCACTCTTCAGGCCAGGAGTTTGTGGAGGAGATGAGGAATGCTTATGGCAATGTCGTCAGAGTGGTGTGCAATTTGTGCAAGGTGGAAATCCCAAATCCCAGTGCAAGGCAGGTGCACCTGCAGAATCAGCAACACAGGATGCTTTACGAGGTTGGTTTAAAGCTTGGAAGATTATGTAAAATTTTGAAAAGTAGCATTTTTATTATTTATTTTTTTATATTGTTAACTTGTATTATTATTAAATATTACAAAGCTAAGTTTATACATTACTAGTTTGACAGTAATAGACTTAACTTTTTATTTTGAAGCATTTCTTTAAGATCTTTGCAATGCATTACGTGATTTGCAGCAAAAAATGGCAAATGGAGGAACCACATTTGGCCAGGATTTTAGAGGTGGCCCCAAGTCTTCCTTTGGGGGGGCTGTGTTGTTTGGTGAGCCACAACAAAGATCTTTCCAGGGAGGTTTTGGAGTTCCAAGTTTTGGTATTGACCTCGTTCAAGGGAATTACACTGGCGAAAGCAAAAAGACAAACAAGGAGACGGAAGATGACGAGTGCGTCAGACAGAGGCACTCCTTGATATATCCCACTACTGACGACGTTAGTTACGTTCGGAGTCGTGTCAATGATTTTCAATGATAAATTAATTATTTTTTGATTAGAATGTGATTTGCATTGTGAACTTAATTGAGAAAGCGTTGATCTATTTTAGTTACAAATTCCAGAAAGTCTGTGTACTTAAATTAATTATTTTCTAAGTACAATAATATATTTAAGTACAACAACGTATATAACCAAGAAACATTTAAAACATTTCATGAAGCTCCTTAAATTCTACCACGGATACAATTTTCTTTCTTTTTTTTTCTTCCAGTTTCGTGCAGTTCAGAAGGTCTCAGGGAGCTGTGACAGGTGGCTCAAAACAATCATGAACGGCCTGATGGATGGGTGCGTCGAGGATTTTATTGGAAATTATTCAAGAAATAAAATAAATATATTGAAACAATTGCATTAACAATTGCTAATTATCGACTTGATAGATTTGGCCATTAATTTGAAGTTTAATTGATTATACATGATGAGGTGTTTCAGATCCAACCAGAAGTTGATCTCAGCAGTGGTAAAGGTTGGCAGTCTGGCAAAGGGACTCCTGTTGCACTACGACCTTACCTGTGACCTTCTTGTTTTGACCCGAGATTGGCCGACGAGGTCTCTCGTCAGATCCATCTACGATCGACTGGAGATCCTGAGAGAGGTGAGGGCCGTTAATCAATTTGTGATTGTTTTGTTTGATATGATTATTAATTCTGTGTTGATAAATAATTACAAATTGATTGATAAATAAATAAATTCTTAATTATTGTAATGATGATGATGATGATGATGATGGTGGGTGTTTGATTTTGACCTTGGGAAATGTAAGGAGAAGATTAGAATCATTTCATTGAAACACCTGCTCTTAGACCGGGTGGTTTATAGTCAAGCAGGAAATTTATTCCAAACGAAAATTCTTTTTTTTTCTTCCTACCAGAAAAACACCAAGGACGATCAGTCAGAATTCACTCTGACCATTTCCGGCGGAGAAGACCTCATCACCCTGGAGAATTTGTGGCAACCTCTCGTCAGATGCAACATCCTCATTTCGTCGCAGTCCGTCAGAGACGTGCCGGACGGTACGACGAGCACTTAATTTGTTTCTTTCCATTGTCGTCGTGTTTTCAGTGGTCGTTTAATGCCTCTTTTCAATGTGATTACATGATTACCACATGAAATCACCATGGAATGTACTTCCAGCAAAAGAGCAGGAGAAGGTCGGCAGTGACGACAGGCTCGGACGAGAGACGTGTCTTCGGCATCTCAATCTCCTGGAACAGACAAAGTGGTTCCAGGTGTTTAGGCGTTGACATTTTGATTTTGATCACTTAATCAACTAATTTAAATAAAAAAAAATATGAAAATAACTGATGTAAAATCATTAATGAAATTCTATCAATTTTATTGTTTGATCATGAATCCTTTTTTTTTATCTAAATTTATTATCTAAATGATAACCTTTTAATGACGAAAGTTTGTTCAATCACGCTCTCTTCCAGACCAAGGCCTTTCCACTGCCCTCGTGCGTGTTGGTCGTCAGAGTCTTCAAAGACCTCAGGCAGGGCAATAAAGAATTCGGTCGCTTGACCGACGAGGTGAATGCTCCTGATTTGTCCTAAATTTTTTACCCCGTCAGGAGTTTCTTTATTAATAATATCTTTAGTCGAACATGTTTACATTTTATTCGATAGGAATGTGGCAAGGAACTCAGAATCAGATCTTTGATATTCATCTGTTCATTCGTTTATCTAGGTCATCGAGCGCCTGGTAGCATCGACCATCAAGTCTCTGGTCGGCCGGGGAGGACCAGGGATGATATTCAAGAAGTCTTTGGAGTCCCTCGTGACCAGTTTCCATGAGTCCGAAGGCGAGGTACCGAAGAATGAGGGAGAGAGTGAAAAAGTCGACGTAAACAAATGCAAGGACGATGAAGAATCACGAGAAATTTTGACAGACAAGATGTCGGAATATCTGAGCTATCTCACTGCACAAGAGAAGGAAGATATCAGCAAATTGGCCCAGGTGAGATAGATTCTAATTTGTCCATATATAAAGGTTTGTGTATCTAGTTCTACTTCTTTTATTTAAATTACTTTAATCTGTTAATTTGATAAAAAATTTAATCATTATTTGTCACACAACTATGGCATCTCAAATGGTTAAGTCCTGCCCCAGTTAAAACTTAATTTTGCTAGGTTATTGGAAACCTCTATTACTTACTTAATGCAAAGAAGGTCCTGAATTAAAAAGTTTATTTATTGACTAAACAGCATCTGATAAGCCAGATCTCTCTTGGGAAAATGAAGGAGATCCTCTATTCCCAGAAGTTGGACACCAAAGCAGATCAGCCACCAACAAAAGAGGAAGAACCAAAAGACCAATCCATTGCTGCTGAAGGGAGTACTTTGGAAGTTGTGGATGACAATCAGCTGAGCCAGAAGAGAGAGCTTGCTGAAGAATCAGGGGTTGAAGCTTCTCTTGGATGCAATCAGTCCTTGGTCAAGAAGGTCAAACTGGAACAGTGAACTATTAGTGAACAATTAGTTAATCGTGCATGACGCACGGCCTGTGGATGTGACTATGTTTCAGTTCTGTTATTTTGTGAATTTGCAAATGAGCATGTTTATTTCTTTCAATGAAGTTTTAAGTTGAAAGTTTTGGTGACTTTTAAATAACTAAAATCTAGAACGACTTTATTGAAAATAAAAGATATTTGTCAGGTGTTAACGTACAAAACGAATCAAACGACCATTTTGACCTTCAAAAGTGATGTGGAACTAGTGATCATCGTGACCGTTTTATAAATTCTCCGCAACAACTTCATCGGCGTTGAAAGCATGACGGCTTCGTCGTCCTCGGAGAATTCGAAATCCACGTCGGAATCTTCCGCCATCTCCTCCTCTTCTTCGGTGTGAACGACTTCTCCCGCTGCCTCTGCCCTCATCACTCGTGCCAATTGGAAGAGGAAGGCGACCGTGTCGTCGCAGAGTGCCGGGAACGCCGTGCAGAACCTCACCAAATCCGGCAAAACTACGTAGTAGAAGGAGACCCTGCGCGAGCTGGAGAGCACCGGCAGCAGAGTGGTCAAGACGTTGATGCAGAGCTTCGCAACTGCCATAGTTTTGGGGATTGCGTAGTGGAGGCCGAGGTATGAGGTCAGTCTGATTGCAAAGCAGAGTTTGGTGTGCTGAGGCTGCGATATCAGCTCGGGCAAGAAATCCAAGCAGATGTGCATCGAGGAAATGCCGGCGACCGCGAGCGGTATCAGGCGCATGGGATAGCCTTGGAAGTGAATCAACTTTGCCAAACTGGTATCCAATATAAATCTCTGGTGGATGTGAGTGCAGATGAGGCATTGGACCTCTCGTAGACTGGACAATAAAAACTCATCCCCCTCACCAGAAGGTAGGCAACTCTCGAGCAGTATCTGAATGGCAGCACTTTCCTGGGCAGCTACCAGAGTTATCCTCAGCTCTTCTTGTTCGTTCGCAGCAGAGCTTTGGTTACCACTACCAGCTGAACCCATAGTCATGAAGCTACTAAGAAATGATTTCGACATTTGCAAAAAGCAATTCAGAGTACTGAGAATCATCTCGACGAACGGAGGACATCTGAACACTCTCGGGTCGCAACGCAGAACAATGAGAGGATCTTTGGTCACTTCCTCCAGAGAATACAAGTTGAAAGTGGCTGCGGGCCTGAGGGCATTGATGGTGGAAAGTTTCAGATTTGGACTTACGACATTCACTTTGTTCCATATGGTCAAAACCAGGTCTTGGCACCTTCTCGGAACATTGTCCTCGAGGAAAACCAACAGATTTTCTATAAGAATGTTGCAATAAGGTAACAGATTCTCTGATGGCTCAACAGAAATTTTTTCCATCAGAATGGCACAAAGGCTGGGATTTTTTGGAAGGATTACAATGGCCTCAGCAAGAGATTCTGGCTGCAGGTGATGGCAATTTCTGAGAGGGAATCCTGAACTTCTTGGGCCTCACATTGGGTAATAATCTCACCACAATCCAGCCAATCATTGACAAGGCACAAATGGTGATGATGAGTTGCCACAAGATTTAGCAGGGTGGAATACATACCAGCCAGATCAGAGCTTCTGGACTGGGCCAAATGGAGAAGATGTCTAATTGGAAGTTGATTGATGAATGACTGACTGTAATGGAGGACTTTTCTTCTGCTATTTGTAATGGTTACCATGTTGTTGATAAGAATGTCCTGATACATGAGAATGTACAGGAGATACAACAGTTTCGTGGCCAAAGAGGAATCATCGTTACGATCGACCAACGAGTCAAACATGGCACACATGTCGACTTCGGATATGGGCTCGTTCGACCTGTCGATTTTGGCATGAGGCAGAAGGACAGAGTTTGTGAAGACTTCGATGAGATGAGGCATTACAGGATGGATGGGCATCGAGCACTCGTTAATCTGTCGACAGATCCAGTCCTTGATCGAAACTCTGTGCTTTGAGAAGGTCCTACTCTTCAACAGACTGTGTATGCAGTGAATGGGCAGAAATCCCTTCATCTTCCCGTTGAGATTCGCCGTCACAGGAACCTTCACAGCGAGTGCTGCAACGACCTTAGGACAAACGTAGGATTGAAAGTCAGAAACATAAATTGAGATTAGCCAATCTGAAATTTAACTTTTTTAATAATAATAATAATTTCACAAAAACGAGAGGGTAACAGTCGAGGAGATTAATTGATTAGGAGAAAAGGAATGAATGCAAACCTGCTCAGTAAAAACCTGGAGAGTGAAAATGTTCTTCATTTTAGCCAGAGCGCTGGCCTTTACGTGGGCCTTCATTCCGAGCGTGGTGCCGACCAAGTCGGAGATGGCATTGTTTTGGCTACCATGGAAATGTATGGCAATCAGCAATAGCATCTCAGAAAAGGAAGAGCCATCCCCTTCCTCTTGCTGATAAAGTTCTCTGTTCTTGACCAACCAATTCAACCAGACAATGACTTCTGCCTCCTGTTGATCGGATGTGATCAGATGGGGGCATGCCAGCAGGAAACACAGTCCCAGGGAGATGAACCGAGTACCCGAACCCTTCAGCTGCGGTTGCAACGTGACCAGTTGCAGTAGGGTGTTGTTTTCGTCGGCCGTGAATTTCACGCCAGCAATGCACCTGAGGGCACTGTAGAGCCTGATGAAGGCACATCCTTTGATGATCTTCGACTCTGCAGTCAAATCCTGCAGGCTTTCTTTCAACTCTTTCAGTAATTTTTCCCTCAGTATGGAAACAGAAGACTTGGGATTCTTTTTCTGGTCTCCGTTCCTGATGAACTGTGCAAACCAGGTTCGCACCCCGATCTCGTGGTCGAAGAGCAGACCCATGACGAAGACGACAGTCCTGCCGACCGAGTCGCCAGAAGTGCTTTCCCTCTCGCAGTACTTGAGAGTCAGGGTCAGAGCCAGACCCGCCAGTCTACAATACTCGACGCACATGGATCTGACGACAAGCAGATACGAAGGGCACATGTCGCACAACATCGTCAGAGCTTGAGAACGTCGAACGCTACTCAGAGATTCTTCATCAAGCGATGGACCAGAACTGATGAGCTGGGTGCAGACCTCGAGGAAACTGTCAGGGTTATTTGCGACAAGGCGACATAGGAGCCAGGCTCCATTGGAGATGTGCATGAGAGCTTCGGCCATTTCCGTTATGGAGAAGAGAGAAGGCAATTCAGCCCGAATAATGCAGAGGATGTCTGAAATTTCCTCCTGGAATATTTCACTGTCAAACAACTCTGAGGACCTTTCATAGAACGTTTCCCTAGGTTCCCTGATCTGTGAATAAATGAACAACATTTCAGAGATGAGAAGTCTCAATTTCTGAGGTGCTTCTGATTTTTCAAACTCCAGAGCCAAACCCCTTCCTGATTTATTTATTGTCAGACTCTCCCTGAGATTGCCAGTCAAACTTTCGGTGAGCTTCTTCTCCTTTGAAACATCCTGTTCCAGGTCCCTAAAGTCGATGGAAAGCAAACTGACGAGGTTATTCACTGCTTTCATGCCTGTTAGAGATTTTAAAATGATTTTCCTCTGCTTCCCCCAACTTTCTGTATTGTCAATTGGAGAACATAAGGACATCCTGACCAGACTTGGAATAATGGGTCTTAATTCTTTCTCATTGTAGCAAGATAAAGTCTGTACATCCACATTCTGGATCCCTTAAAATGAAAAAAAAAACCAAACATTTAGAAATAAAATAAATGTATTACCTTAATTAAAATTATTTAACATCTTAGTAAAATTATCACAAATTGCAATGTAGTTCATGTGTGTGATGAACTGTTTTTCGTGTGTCACCTCAGCTATAAATGCCATTCAATTAAAACTTACTTGTTGCTCTAGATGCTGATAAGCATTTAGTTAAACGAATATCTAGAAAGGTGAACAGTGTATATTTTATGTTTTACAAACATAATTTCTAACCTGAAAATACTCCAGGCGAAACAGGACAGACACTTGTCGAACCTAATGCCATCTAAAAATTAAAACCACAGTCAAACTAATCTTTTATTTGCGTTGTGAGAGTAAATTAAATGCTTTTAGGTTGTGAAAAATGCAATCGAAGCATGCGAATGAATTCTCGGAGCAAAATTCAAGCTAGTTTTAAGTCTGTTCAAGTTTCAATATTTTAACACACCCCCGGTAGTCAACAATTTACAGCATTTCCTCGTCGGCAAACTGCGACTGGCGCCGTAAAGCATAAAATTACTGTCACAAACATAGAAAAAAAAAATATTCATCAGATCAAAGCAAATTGTTAAGTAGAATATCAGTGTTTCATAAATATTAAGCAATAATATCAAATTATTTAACATTTTTTTATTTTTGAAAGAGTTGATGCGTTCATCAGGTAGATGGATGCATCTCTTTAAAAACTATTCGAGTGCATTTAATATACTGTCATCCAATCAAAATCTTAGACTGCAAGCTGAAAAAAAATCATTTTCAATCTTCTTTGAACCATAGAATTTTGAGAGCAAACTGTAACAGATGTGTTTATAAAATTAATAACAGTTAACGACTAGAGTGCACTAATGCTGAGTGAAAAGCCGTTTTATTGAACCAAAACGCTGAGATTGAAGAGCAAAGATGGTTTATGAAAGTGTAATAAACACAAGTTTCATAATTATTTGTAAATGATTATAAAATAATGTTAGTTGGAGAGGTAGAAGTTTAAACTTTAGTTTTGTGCTAATGTGATTTTTATCATTTTTCAAAAAGGCATCGCTGCGTCAAAACCAATTAACGTTTTTCTTCCCCCCAATGGTATTTAATGTGAACTAATTTCCTGTGTCCTCATTTTTTTTCCAGTTATTCGGTTTCACTTAATCCGTCGACACAGCAGACAAGTTCAAAAGTAGACGCAATAACAAGAGCAAACAATGAATTCAGTATTTTTTAAATTTTGTTGTAATGCCAGTATCGCTTCTGGGTTAATCATTGAAAGGGAGGCAAACCCCTCCGATTCCTGTCGACCCCTGACTGACAATTAAGCAATAATTATTGGTGAGAAGCAAACAAAAAAATGACATCTCATCATGTTGAACGAAGATTTGCCCTCCCTGGAAAAAAGCTGAATTAATATCGCTGCTCGAAATGCTCAAAAGTATTTCTTTCAATCTGGCTTTTTTTTAAATGTTTTGTTAATGTAATAATGTTGGGAAAACTTTAAGGAATTAATTACGATACAAAAGATGAAAATTCATCTCTTCGCAAAGTGAAAATTGTTTTCCGAGAAGTGGACGTCGGCAAAGAAAAACGTGTTTTCGAGGTGGAGGACCTAATTAGGTAACTTAAGCAGTGGATTTTCGAGAAAATATGCAACCACAAATATGAGAAAACATGACAAGTAACATTTCGTTGATTGGTGTTTGCGAAACAGTGAGTGTCTTCAGAGGACGGCAGTTGTTGATGGCCAAAAAATGTCATGGATAGAATTTCATTTTTCATTTCTGATGAGCAATTAAAATGGGAGAGTTTCGATTGTGGTATCGCTCGTTATTATTATTATTATTATTATTATTATTATTATTATTAGTATTATTATTATTATTATTTTTATAGTTACCGGTGATATAAAAATTTCTCTAATGAACCTTTGTCGGGGGCATGTCATTGCATTTCCGTCGATTCTCAATTACACTTTCCATGAACTCAATTATGATTCAGTCGACATTAATTCAAACCCATTTTCATTCTTTTTTTTTTAATATCTCAGAGAAAAGCTTTCAACGAGGCTCTGGTTTTGAAGGGAAAATCCGACAGATGAATTGTTTGACGGAGACACCTATTGAGTGTCCAATTGTGCTTCTACAAAACTGTTGCCTTGTCTCGAGAAACTACAAGTGACGGTAAGGGAGGTCACACGGCCCCCTATTAGGAGTTGATAGGGGATGAACTGAGGATGATGAGCTAAGATAAAAAAAGAAAAAAAAGAAAAAAGAAACGATGATTTGATGAAAAAAAAGACGGTGATTCTCGGATGATGGCGATGACGTGTTGTTTTATTTTAACGAGGATGCATCGTTTCACCACCATCACCACCATCACCATAGTCATCGTCATCGTCAGCATCATCGTCATCATCATCATCACCGTCATCATCATCGTCATCGTCGATATCATGCGCTAACATTACGGTGACTACTTTCAAAAAGAAATTCTCTTCTATTCCTGAACGACATCAAAATTAAGACAGGGTATCTACAAATTTGTCCTAGAGCATTTTATTTTCATTATTTAAAATTCATGGCATTGGATTGAGACCCGCTAAATTAAAGTTTCTCTCTCACGATCTACTGCATCAATTTGTCCGATGTTTCCTTCCATTAGTGAAGCCTGGGAATTTCGTCATTTCGTCCGAAAAATTGAGCAGCGCCAGATTCACCCAGGTAGAGACCCCGGTGCAGTGTGGTGGTGGAGGCCCGCAAGCCTCTGCGTCAACCCTATTACCCCCCCCCCTGACAAGCAAAAATAAAAGTTTCCTTGGCTGGTTGGGACCCCTGGGCAGTGGCACATACCGACGATTCCTAAATCCGGCACAGAAAGTGAGTAAGGAATAAATGAAATTTCGTTCTTAAACGTTCGTGATCATGGAAGTATTTGTTGAGAGAGAAGTGAGACCGATTGTGATCCGAGTTTCAACTTTGACCTCGAATGTTACATCCAAAATATTCTTAACTCAAACTAAGACTAAGACTAAAACTAAGGTACCTCCTTGAATGTAGCACTTCAATTTAATTACGCAATTAGTCTTGAATTTAATTGATTTTACTATTAGTTTTAAATTATCAACATTTTGTCGTTAAAAATAATTCACAAACAAATATTGTCGGACACTAATCCGAAGACGATTCGCCATAGCAGATGCTTAATGACGATAAAACAAGACGAATGATGATGACGATGATGATGATGATGATGATGATGATGATGATGATGATGATGATGATGATGATGAAGAAGAAGAAGAAGAAGAAGAAGAAGATGATGATGATGATGATGATGATGGTTGTGATGATGATGATGGTGGTGGTGGCGGCAGCGATGGTGAT
>MPNW01001063.1:55096-69393 GCA_011800805.1 Hirudo medicinalis
TGACTCTCCTCACCCTGTCGTTCTGTTGGCTCTTCTTTAGCTTCCCCTATTCTCTGATCGACAGTGAGGTGAGGCTTTTCAACAAGGAGACCAATAGCAGACTGATTTGCTATTTTTTGATGTACATCAATCATGCCATCAACTTTTATCTCTACTGCTTCCTGAGACAGAAATTCAGAAACGAATTGAAAAGATGTTTTGCACGTTTCCGTCTCAGAAGCAGGTGTTTGTGTTGCTTGTCAGTTCGGAAAACTCAAAATGGACAATGCAGGGTAAATTTGAGACGAAACTTGTCTCTCGGGCAAGTGGAACTTATTGCCATGGACTTGAAACACCGAGATCAATTGGCAAAAGTTGGAAACAAGCAAATAATCCCAGAGAGACGCAAAATAAACTTCAATGACTTTAGAATCAATCCGAGAGAGTCAGGTTCGCCTGAGCTGGTTGATGAAAATAAACTGGCTGCTGATTTGTTCGTCACGGGATTGGAGACTCCTGGAATGTGCGATCAGCCGTACGAGGACAGATGAGATTCTCGTCCATCATTGAATGTTGCCAATTTCAATTGAGAGATAATTAGTTCGGTGTTGTTGTGGATTAATTTAGTTCGTGACCGACGTGAAGTTGTCGAAGGTAAATTGTAACTTGTCTCTTTGTGGAATTTCTTTAATGACTTGATACGACTATCATGTTCAACTTTTATTGAAAGCAAAACTATGGAAATAAACTGTATTTCATCGGATTTATCAAGATTATATTAATTTTGTTAAATTTTTTGAATTTCACAGAAAATCGAAAATAAATTAAATGTTGTACTTTCATCCTCAAAGGAAGTCGAGGAATGTGACGTCGTTGCAATGGAAAAATCTCAAAAATGAGAAAAGCAGTTCTCTGAAATTAATAGCGTCCTTGGTGATAATGAAACTCTTGGCAGGGTGTATAAAAGAATATGTATAACTAACTGGTATTCAGATTAAGCTATTTTTACAATACAATTCAATTTTTATGAAATGGGGAGGAGATTATGTCAACAGTCGTAATGTGTCGTGTTCGCAACTCAGCCTGCAAAAGCCAGGGAGCACCCTCTGGTAGGGGCGCTATATAAATGGTAGATCGATTAAAAGATGCACTTCACATCCTACTCGGAAACATCCTACATAAGAAAAGGTTATACACTCAAAAGGTCAGCTAATTGCAATTTCAAATTAACGGAATTTTGTTCTCGGTTTGTTAATTAGTGATATGGAATCGATTATTCTTCGTCAAATTTCCGTCGTCATCATCACCAAAGGAGGTATTATTAGTCTTGTTAGGTCACCTTAAATTTAATTGCGATGTTTTGTAAAAAAAATAAAATAAAAGAACAACAGCAAGTTGAAGATGTTTTCAGTTCTAATAAATGCAATAAATTTTGAATCAAATACAAAGATCCACAAAGTAACTGAATTAGTGAAAAATAAGTTTGGGACGACTTGATGGATTTCTTTATGCATTGTATTACCACAAGCATAAATCAATATCCAATTGAGGTGAAATCGGTATTTTGAAACATTCTTTTTGCAATAAAACTATTTATCAGCGAGCGAAATCATAGAAAATCGAAAAAAACATAGCAATAAAAAGACATCAAATCGAAGTTCCCGGTAAGAACTTTGCTTTTCTTATCAGTTAAATTTGCGACGCATAAATTAATTTGTGCCAACAATGTAGATTTAATAAAAATTCAGTGTATTTTATAATTAAGTCGATGATGTAGATTGAGGCTGAAACAGCCTGAACCAGCCAGAACCAAGATTAACGATTCCCTTTTGTACCTGGGATCAGCAAAAGTTAATTCATTCTTCTTTCGATGGCCTTAAAAAATGAAACTCGCATCTTAAAGAAACAAAAAAAAAATATTAAGAGGTTGGCTTTACCCATTCACACACATTTACTTATTCAAACATTCACACACATTCATTCATTCAAACATTAACAAACTTCTTGGAATCGTTTTCTTCACCGCTCCAAAGGTTTTCAAATATTTTCGATTTTTTTGAAGAATTGAAGATTGACTGGTGGATCGACAGAATTATATTCATATGATAATTTTTAATAACATTTTGTCGCCTTCGTAGAAAATTCAATTCGGCAGAATAAGCATTTAGTTTATAATTTGTTTTTTTTTAAATTCAGGAAAATCATGATTTTCGGTTAAACATTTCTGATCCAATCTTGACAGAAAATGATTCAATGTTTCTTATTTTTAATAAAACCTAAATATTATTTATTATTAACCATAACCATTACTAGCCATAACCTAAATATTATTTATTACTTAATAATTTTAATAATAACAATAATAATAGTAATAGTAATAGTAATAATAATAATAGTAATAATAATAATAATAATATTAATATTAATAATATTAATAATAATAATAGTAAATTTATAACGCACCATTTGCATAGCGTCAGGGGCGCCTACAATGTTAATTGTTATCATTCATAATTGGGAGTAATAAATATATAATTAACTTGAGTTAACTGGAAAGGAAAAATATTAAAAATAAAATTGAATTTATATCTAATTTTATCTATTTTATTGTACTTTTTATAAGTTATCAAGATTCGTCTTTTCGTTGTTGTTACTTTCGAGTTTTATTTCATCCGCTGTTGTTGTTGAGAATTAGAAAAATGTCGCTTATTTTTAACATTTTATCTTAAAATGCAAATTAAATCAAGTTCAACGGCAAGTCATTCGATCATGTAGTGACATGACCTGCTTGCCTTCAGAATGTCTCACTTTGCTTGTGCGTGTGCTGAGGCGACTTTCATGCACGGAATGCTTCCAACTCTCCGCTAATTTCCGCACTGATGGCTTCCAGATGTGGATCCTTCTTGGAATGACTTCATGTCTGAAAATTTCCATGCTCGATTGGTTGCTGAAAGTGGTAGTGATTCCCACTTAACAAAGACTTCCAACTAATAGAATAGTTAAGCATTCATCATAATTCCTGGAAACAAGAAAATTGTTTTGTTTCCATGTTCTATTTAATTACAAACAAGAAATATTGCCTCCAGAACTGTTCCTTTCTCGTTCGAAAGTCTAAAAATGTTTATCTATAATTAATTTTGTTGTTGCTGAGAAATACTGATTTTTCTTTTAAATAACCATCTACAATTAATAAAATGCATCATAATCTTTTCGTAATTTCGCTCAATTTAAAATCTCAATTGGCAAGCAATCTCGTCATGATGACGAAAACATCCTGGTTTAAAATCTGGATTAAATTAGATCCTGCTGGTACTGCGGTTCACGAATGATTTTTGACTCCAAGTCCTTAAGAAATCTTGAAAAGAAGGTCAGAATTTATAAACGTGAAGAATATGAATTGATTAATCGCATTTAATTACATTAATAATTATTATTATTTAAATACATCAGTATTAACACGCATAAATTAATTTCCAATAGGAAAACAATACATTATTATTGAATGCTTAAATTGATTGAATCTTAGTTGCGACTTTTTAAACTAGTAGAACTAATAACCAGCAAGTTTTTAATATTTAATAATAAGTAATTAAATTAATTAATTTTATAATAACATTTAAAATACAGATGAGAAGTCATCAGTTTTTAGAAATTAATAAAATAACAACTCTAATCGTTCTCTTGGCATCATCGGACAATAAAAATTTAGATTTAAAAAGTATTTTTTCAGTCCAAAGGATTTCCGATTCATTTGTGACTGAATTTAACAAAAGAACTCAGCCATCCGTCAGTCAACCATCCTTTCGTTAACAATTGCGATTCATCAAATCTACTTCAGTGTTCTGACAGTTGCATTATATTTGTAATGTTAATAATTGTGATGAAATATTTTAAACTTGTTAAAAGTAACTCTTCTATTATATTTTTCTCTTATCTCTCCTTATCTAACTTATTGCAATATCATATGGGCATCTACTTATAACACACATTTACATCAATTGAATGTTTTGCAAAAGCGGATTATAAGAATAATTTTCTTGTTAGCCCCTTTGTCATCAACTGTTTCTGCATTCACTAACAATAGCCTGCTAAATATATCACAAATTCGTAATTTACAAACTGCTCTTTTCATGTTTTCATATGATTTCAATTCTCTTCCAAAAATATTCTCTGNTTTGTCATCAACTGTTTCTGCATTCACTAACAATAGCCTGCTAAATATATCACAAATTCGTAATTTACAAACTGCTCTTTTCATGTTTTCATATGATTTCAATTCTCTTCCAAAAATATTCTCTGGCATTTTTATATCAAGCAATAACTACAATAATCCTTCTCATTTTTTACGTAATGTACATAATTTGTAATTTACTCCTCTATACCTTCATCTATCAAAGATCTAATTCAATTAAATACATGTCCTTTTAATTTGCTTTTATTGTTTAAAAAGTCGTATAAACAATATTTATTGCGTGAAATTGTATAGTTTATGATTTTGTAAATTACTCTTTGTAAAAGCTTCCTGTATATAATGATTTATTGGGTAAGTCTGATAGCGGAAGCGTGCGCTTCCTTAAGGCTGGCCATTTGAGTTTATTTGAATTTGTTTTAATGCTTTTGCTTCGTATATAACAGCTTGTTTGTTTGAATCAATAAAACTCAAACCCCCCCCCCCTAAAAAAATTAGAACTGATGTTAGATAGATTACTCTAATTTTTAAACTGTAATATATGTCCAGGTTGGCTTGAATTACTATGTGCTATAATTTTTCTCAAATAGCATCACAAATAAGGTTTTATTAAATTATAAATATCTTTGGTAGTCATTCTCATAGTTATTAAACTTAATTAATGCAATTACAAATTTCTTATTTTGTGCGGAAATTTCGTTTCATTTTTCGTAGCATTTACTATTTGAAATTTTAAAAAATATAAAAAATAATTGTGTCACTTTATTTGCACATAAAAAAAACTAATTTTAAATTAATTTTAAAAGTTTAAAAAATTTAAACCTTTTAAAAGTTTTAAAATTTAAAAACATTTCGAGCTAATAACATAAAACGCAATTTCTGAAATAATTTCTCTGGCTCACAAATTAAAATCTGACACCTACCATAATGACGAAAGCAAATTGACCAATTAAATACAGGTTCAATTAACCGCGATTTCCTGTTAGAACAACTGGGATTCTTAATTTATTCAATTTTATTATTACAAATATAATATATTACTAGTAATCTAGTATTACTATTATAATTAAGTCTTGAAATGAATATCTCCGTTCTCGATCATTTCCAAAAAGTCACAATATTTCGGCTACTTGATAAATTATATTTCTGGAAATATCTGGTGGATGATCTTTTAGCGAAACGTATTTTCTCTTGGAATGAAGTAATAGTAAAGGGTAACTTCAAAATAATAATAATTACAAAAAAAATTAAAAAAATTAGAAATTAAAGTGTGTTTATGTAGCGCCATAAACGTGAGCATCAGGGGCGTTTTGACAATTTTTATATCGCAGCCACCTTTGGAACACCAACATTCCGAATATTGATTTTGATTGTTGGCCGAGTGACGGGCAAAAACCAATTCACAGGCAGCGACTTTGGGTACCTAACTCAATTCCTAACGCTAACCCTAGCCCTCCCTCAAGACCCTGGAAAACTCTGTAGAACTGTAGAAAAGTTGTTGCCTTTGAGTTGGCTTTTGCCCGTCACTTCTCCACCCTCCGTTGCATTTCCCCGTTGTTCGAAGGAAGGCGACCCTCTGAACTCGCACGCCAAAAAAGACAGATTATTAATCATCTTGCACTTTTATTTTTTATGACACCGGCTAATGGTCATCAGATCGCTTGTATTTATAACTTATTTTGTTTACATTAATAGCTCTCTCGTTTTGAAATCAAGTTCATGACGTCTCATTTCTCGCATCCGACATAAAAGACTCAATGAAAAACAGGAAACTATCCACTCTTGACAATACACTGTTTTCACAAGGCTGGTTGCGCTTTCCCCAAAAACTGCCCCTAATAATCCCTATTTGGTCCATATTCCGTGTTCATTCCTACAAACAAGAGGGCCGCCACTGTCTTGCTGAAAAATAATAAAATAATAAAAACCTTTAAATTTAATTGATCAAAATACTTAATTACTATAGCAGATGTAACAGAAATTTATTACCTATTGTAAACCGATATTGTAAAACGATAGGTTACATATCTCAATTATTATTGATAACCTTAATAAATTTAAATATTATTTTCATACATAAAAAAAAATCACTTTTGCCGATCTAAAAAAAATCATCGATCAAAAATTACATGCAAGCAGACCATGCAAGAGGTTGTTCCGGTGCTTGTGGGCGAGGAACCTGCACAAATGAGACTTCCATTCGCAAGTTGTCTCCTATAAAAGTTTTCAGGGTCCCTACCCACAATCTTCAAATTTGAAATGCATTCTTCGTTCGTCATTAAATTCATTCTTCCTTGCATGAGATACGTTGTCTTCCATTTGTCTGTAGCATACAATTTTTCTAAAGTTAATGATGACTTATGAATGAATTACATTCAAAATTACATTACATAATTTATATTACCATATACACATTACATTACATAAATTGAACAACAGATTATAATTTCGATTTAATGATTGTCTATTTAGACAAGTCCAAGAACCTTTGTTAATGTCTCCGAATCCACTGATAACGCAATACTTAAACGATCGCAGAACGACATCGTCCAGTTGTTTAGTCGGGAGACAAATTGGTCTTGTGACTTGGTTGAATCGAACTGGATATTTTAGCTGGACGAGAGCTATGTCGTTTGAAAGGTCACTTCGTCTGTAATTTGGATGAACGCCGAATCGCTTTGCAGAATTTATGTGTGTTGAGCGATCGTCGCTAACAATGCTCCCGTACTTGAGTTTAACTTGGGACGCGTGCATTACACTCCTGGGAATGTTTTCATTATTACAAACCCAGCTACTCTAACTACCTAACTAGTTACCTACTCTAAACAGTGAGCAGCAGTTAGAACCCAATCTCTTCTGATCAAACTGCCTCCACATATGGAATCAGTTATAAGGTTAAATAATTGGACATGCCACGGCCATGCCCCCACCTTTGCCCTTTCTCCGTTGATTATGTACGGTCCAAGAACATCGTCAGGGAATGCACGCGTGCCGCACGCTACACAATGTTGTTCAATTTCATCTTATGGAATAAATCACATGAACATTTATTTATAAGCAAAATAACCTGAGTCTGATATTTCTGGACAAGTGATTTGGACGAATTTTTGTGATTCGCAGTATGAGCTGTAACGTTAGTGAATTTGATACCATATTCTATCCCATTTTAAATTTAAATTGTTACCTTTTGTCAAATATTTTCATGAATAAATTTCCATCCTCGTAACCTGTACGAGCTTTTAGTCTCAATATTTTTGCAGTCTCAAGAGGTGCGAAGGCTGTCTCTTCGACGATGCTGTTGAGAAGACATTTACAGTTTAACGAACATTAAGTTGATCGGATCATCAGCATGTTACGTAAGATCCACATAACATCTGAGAGAAATTTTGTCTTTGTTCAATTGTGAAATTCTATTACGTTTTACCCATTTGCCTACAAGCGTACAGACTATGTACAAGCAACCAGTTATCCGAACAAACGTAGAAATTCTTCTGTCCTTTAAAAGTTGCTCTGAGGAACCTCGGAATATTTAGACGGGCAAGTGAGCTTTCAAGTTCTACTGTTTAAATTGTATTCTTTATTCTTAATACAAATCGGGAGACAAATGCAAGTTGAAATCGAAACTTAGTTTCTCACGGCAACCAGTTTCATCGGATGAATCCATGCAGTCAGCGATGCCGTTACATCTTAGTATGAGTTCAATGCATACATTGTTCTTAAGACATTTAAACTTGGTCGAATCACATGCTTCTTTTGGGTGAATTGAAATAAATTAAACGACTAATTTATTTAATTCAAATAAAACGAAGTTTTTTTAATAAAACTTAAAAAAAACAAAAAAACAAAACAAAACAAAAAACATACGACATGAAGAAAATTCTTCGTCGTCACCTTTTGGACAATCTTTGACGCCATCGCACAACCAATCCTTGTGAATGCATTGTGCTTCTTTGCACTTGTATTGGAATTCCAAACAGGCTTACAAAGTTGGTACATGATTTTGAGGATGAGATCAAATCTAACAGTCTCCAGTAAGTTTACAGATATATGATATTTATACAAGCCTTACGGCTAACTGTCTAATGCATCTCAGTTACAATATTATTAAAGTAGTTTATCGACCACTTAACATTAAATTTAATCAAATCAATTTCAATATTTGTCTAAAATTCAAATTCTTGCCAAAAAAAGTCAAAATATCTCTAATTATCTATTCAAATTAATTTTACCTAAATAAATTGAAAAATAAATACTACTTACTGCAGTTAAATTCGTCATTGTTACCCGGACAGTCTCTGATCCCGTCACATATTTTATATTTAGGGATACAGACTCCTTCTTCCAAGCATATTAATTCACCACTTTTGCAAACTTAAAAATTTAGATAACGATGCAGATTTTCATTGAAAATGTTCTGAGAATGTATTTTGATGAAATAAAGAATTTACTTCAACGTTTATGTATTCCTACCATTTGAAAACTTATATTCGCTTCCCCACACCAGCACCTCGCAAAAAAACAGGGCTTCTGGTTTGCTACCTCCAAATTTTTGAATGGTGACAAAGCGTCCAGAACGGACGGTGAAGCATGGAATAGATATCGATCCATCTAATACAGTTTTTGGATCATAAAAAAGTTATGGGTTACTTAAATTATTTGAAAGCACCCCTTAAAATTCGCTCCAGCCATCTAGGAGGTTCATGTTCCGCTCCAAATACCTTAAGAACCTTAATATCTTAATACCTTAATCCTCTGGAAAATTACGACAGGCCCATGCAGCCACAGAAATTAATTATTATTTGTCTTCATTGTAAACAATTCTCACAGTGAAATGTTTCTGACAAGTTATAAAATGTAGCGCACAATTGTTGATGTATATCCTCAAAACTGCTCGATACATAGATTTCGAAATTATTCAGCAAGTGGGAATCTGAGAATCATACAGAAAACAAATACATTAAATATATGTTTAATATTACATGACTAAATATGCTTATTCGTAATTCTGATCATTAGCTTTGTTAGAACATAAAATTCCTAGTTAATAAAAATAATATTTAAATAATTAAAAATATTATTTACACATATTATTTAAAGATAGTATCATTAAATTAAATATGTAGAAAACTTGTGTTTATTACGTTTTACATTGTATATTATTTGCTTTGCAAATGTGGTAGAACCTATGAAATTACTGAGAAAAATTCAACAGTTAAAAACAAACCGGCATCATTTGGATCATAAAAAATGGTCACATTTGAAATGTAATATACGTCATCGAGTGAGACTCGCCACCAGGCAATTTGGTATTTTTTTTCAAGAACTTTGGTGCATGTGCTAACATTTCCGTCCACAGCTAAATGGGATGTCTCTTGGAATAAAATACCATTTTGTGATGTTGGTTTCTTGAGGGACAAACTGGCTTGCATTGTGAAAACACATTAGCATTATAATGCATGCATATTTCAAAAATTAAATAAAAATATTTATTGTTAATTTCTTAGATTAAGCGTTATTCTTTATTCGACCTGAATACGATCAACAACAAAACAAAACACCTGCACAATCTTCAAATCTGAATAAAAATCAATTTCATTAGACGGACCTTCGATTCTAAAGACAACTTTCTTACTTATATTTCTCGCCAAAAATATTTTGCAAATTAACGCAAATGAAGTAAACTTGACAGTTCATTCGCTTTCGATTTGTTCAAAAACATGCATCGTGTAAAATATTTTAATAATTAGCAATTAACAGTCAGGGCCACCGACAGAACTTTCAAGCCCCTAGGCATAGCCGCCTTCGGCCCCAAACCCCCCTCTCGGCGGTCCTGTTAGTAGTTTAATAAACTTATAATAATAACAAAAATTGCAATTTCTGAGTAAGATGTAAACGAGTTTCGATTTGCCATGGCGATGTATAAATTCTACTTCTGCAGCCAGATTGAGTACAAAATCATTATTAATCTACTTAATGTGCATCCCTCCAGATTGTTTCTTAATTTTGTTTCTTCTTAATTTTTCTCTATTGTTGCAATGCATCGTAATATTTAATATATAATAATACATCAGCATATTTTTTTAACGTTTACTTGATTGCTCCTAAACAACAAACATTGAACAAGAAACACTTGAAAAACAACACAACCCAAAAGGACAACCTGAGGGAAATTTATCCCACTGATCGGACTGCCTAATATAAGGAAGGAAATAGGTCAATAAAAGTGAGAAAAAACTTTACGTAATAGTTGTAGAGAACCTTAGAACAGAATAAACATTAGAACTAATTACTAGCAATAACAAATTAAATATATTCCACATTTAAACAAATTAATTAAAATAACATAATGAAATAAGAAGCAAGATAAATAATATCAACAAATATAATGTGTTTGTAATTACCTGATTGGCCCCCACCATAAATATTCACCTCACAGAGGGCAAGGTAACCAAACCAGACACCTCCATCTCTTCGTATGGTTACGAATTTACCAGCGATAGGTGTTAAACATATTAAATTCAGAGGAGAGTCTAGAGAAATAATAAGTCAACCATTTATTATTCATTAATAATTACTTTATTTCAGGTTTAAAATTTAATAATTTTATTTCTTACCGTAAAGCAATGAATGATGTCTTTTGTATGAAGTGCACAGGTTCTGCTCGTAGTCTTCGTTATCGAGCGAGACGTAGACATTGAGATTATTCATGAAGTGACTATCTAGCTTAGGTAAGATAAAAGTCCTTATAAATAGATATGCTCTTTTAATTAACTTATTAGGCTGAGGCTAGCAATTGATTTCTGATTTTTTAAATTTTAATTTTATCCTCATGGAACTAAACCTACAAGGTGTGCCTGGAACAAAACTCAGGACGACTTTGGTTATTTCAAACACTCCATCAAGTTCAACCCTCCACCAGGACCATTTGTTAGCTAAATTCCCCGCAAAAGAACATGTGTTGACATCTTCATCAATTGCTAAATAGGCTCCAAGATTATTAGCAGTGCTACTCTGAATGGCAGATTTCTTTAGAGGCAAAACTACTTTAAACGTAATTATGAATTATTATTATTATTATTATTATTATTATTATTAATGCTATTATTTTTGTGAGACAAATTTCTTGCTCATTATTTTTAAATGTAGTTAAGTAGTTTAATTATAGAAAGCATACTTGAAAGTGTCTAGTGTTTTAAGTAATCTTACCTGGAAAAAAGTTATATTTTAAACCATGACAACAGATATTGGAAAGAACACTTGGCGTCAGAGTTACAAGCATCAATAAAACGATTTCCATTCTTTTGAGTCACAAATTGGATTCTTAATGTCCACAAATAAAAATCCTTGTTTGCATGTTTTTCTTTATATCTTCCTCTTATCGACTGCACATTTGTCATTTTAATTGAGATAAGTGGGTTGTTCCTCAATTGGGATTTTAGGTCGACCCTCGAATACTTATAATTAAGTCCTAATTCAATTTTTTTTATTTAATTCGATAAATACAAATAAAAATTTGAAATATCTCATTTATTTGCTGCAGTAAACCACTTAAGTTTAATTGTTTTGATTTTGCAATATGTATTTATTTAAAGAAAACCAAAAACATCAGCACAAACTAAAATCGGCAAAAACAATCGGCCAATAATAGGCCGTCTACATTTTAACATAAAATGTGAAATGTTACAATTTACAAACATCACTTGGCTCGTGAATGATAAATAACGAGATTTTCTTTGTTTTACTAGCGATTTATTTCACAAAACGAGAGTCAACATTAGCGATGTTTGTTATTCTTCAGAGTTCGCTGCCTATTTGACCATTGATAACATTGTTGATGAAATCCAGGTGAGTGCTAACCCTTGCAAATATACTGTTAGAACAATGCTCTTCAATTCTGCCTTTATAATAAGACATCACAATTCCGATTTGAGTCCACTTTCCATTTTCATTCTTACAAACCAGAGGACCACCGCTGTCACCCTGCATATTGGAAATTGAATTTTGAGTGAAATCGAAAAAGTGCCTAGTAAATTGCATATAAATGAGTTCTTAAATCTAGGAAAGGGAAACAGGAATTGTGGCAATAAAAATCGTGGATGGAAGATTCAAAACATTGCAGTAATCGCATTAAACTGAAGTTTAAGGAGCACATAAGAGCGACAAAAGGAGTGCGGACTACGACTGATGACATTTGGGTCAAAATAAATTCCTACGATAATCTCAGAGAAGATTATGATGTCTTTTTTGGACCTAGAGTTTTTTTTTATAATTTATGAAATTACAAAAAAAAAAAAACACAAAGTCATTAAATTTGAGAAATAGAAATCCAAGCAAAATTCTAACCCTACAACTATTTATTCCAAATGTTGTTGGGACTGAACCTGCACAGACAACTTTGTTTGTTGCTATTGTGCGTTCATAATTATCGTCAGTGTCATTTAATAGATTTCTCAAGCATTCGTCATTTGTCAATAAATCCAGTCGTCCTTGTCGTAATTGTTCTGGCTTTCTAGAACCATAACCTGCAAAAAAATAAATATAGATCATAAATACGTTTTTAGAAAAATAGTGGCTAAACCTCTGTCAATCCTTCCAAATCCAGATATAACACAATAACGAAATGACTTCAGTTTGGTGTCGTTATAATATTTTTCAGGCAAGCAAATTGGCTTGGAAAAAGCATCAAACATTATAGGGTGTTTGAGTCTGATTAGGGCAACATCATCGAGGCTGAAAAGACCTGTGAAGTTCGGATGCAACACAAACCGACTGACGGGATGGTTCGGAATCCCAGGATGACTCTTTAAATTTGTGCCATATTTGACAGTCACTTCAGAAACGTTGGTTATGCCACTGTTTCAGAATTGTTTAATAAATTGTTTAAACTAACAATACTTTCATTAAATTGTTGTAGTAATTTAAGTTACTAAAGGCAATGTGCCGCTGTGAGAATCCAGTAATAATTTATAATGCTTCCTCCGCACACAGTGCGTTCTTTGATAATCAGTTGCACGTGCCATGGCCAAGCACCTTTTTCAGCCACATCTCCATTGATTATATATTGTAGGGCTGATTCGGGATAATCAGGATATCCACGTATACCACAAGCTATAAAATGCCAGACATTTAATAAAACCAAAAGTAAAGAAGCTATAATCTAATGTTTATAGTTGAAGAGTTTTGTAGGCAGATTTATGCATTTTGAGGCACATTCTTTAAATAGATCAAATATAAAAGTTATAAGCGAAATAGGCTGACCTTGGTTTACTGTGTTCCCAAAACATGCAAGTTTAACAAATTGGCCAGTTCTGCAATCATTCTGTCGAATAGAATGTCAGTTTGTGTCGCCCAATTTGGGTCAATATGTTTGTTTAAATTTGAATAAATAAACCTTTTCTCAAACAAATCCATTATAGGTGTATACTCATTAAAAGCACGGTGAAAAGATTTAACATCAAGTATTTTCGATGATTGAAGAGGACTGAACATCGTGGTTCTTAAAAATCTTTTTTTATAATTATTAATAACTACAGAATTATTTATGCTAAAAATTGTATCATGTAATGATATTTTAAATTATTTGAAAACAAATTTAAAATACAGTATCTCCAATTCGTATACCCTCTACCCATGTGTTCACAAGCCTTTGAACTAATCGAAGCTGTCCAGTGCCTGCTGCAGATGTAAAAATTATCCTCCCCTTGATAAGTAGCTTTAACGAAATCTGGTGATTCGAGATATCCTTTTTCAAGGTCCACTGCAGAGAAGGTAAAATATCATTGTTTGTTTAGTCAATTATAAATCGTAATAATGCCACATAATACTAATATAGCCAAATTAAGAAAATGTAATTTATTACAGCAATGGAATTCGTCCGAAGAATCATGGCAATCTATGGAGCCGTCGCATCTCTTCCGATTGTCAATGCACAGTTTGTTTTTAACGCATTTAAATTGACTTGATTTACACAGACCTACAAAAGATTGTAGTAGGTTAGGCTCGCAATAAATGGTTTTACTTTGGATAAAATGTAAACCAAAATATTTATTACAGATTGGTAATTCTTCATCATCCCCTTTTGGGCAATCTTTAGTTCCATCACAAAGCCAATCTGTATGTATGCATAATC
>MPNW01001064.1:34218-55032 GCA_011800805.1 Hirudo medicinalis
ACTACTACTACTACTACTACTACTACTACTACTACTACTACTACTACTACTACTACTACTACTACAACAACAACAACAACAACAACAACAACAACAACAGCATCAACAACAGAGATGAAGATAAAAGAAGAAAGACTGAATTTAACACATTAAAAGATGGAATTGAATACATTCGTGGACCACCCACCCGTCTTGTGACGTAACCGTTTCCAATGAGGAACATCAGCCGTGGAAATACGCTGTTCGTCAGCTCGCGAAAAGCAGAAACAAGCGCCAAAAGTTTCATATTTTGCGAACAAAAAATCAGAAAATGACAGGTAAACGCAACAGAACTGCTGAGTGCAATGAGATGTTCACAGGGAGAAACAGGGCAAAATTCAAGGAAGGATTGAGAAGCATGACCAAGGACCACACGAAGGGGTACGGAGACAATTGACATCACAAGCAGACGTAGGGAGAAATAGGGAGAGTGGAGGAGTATTGAGCAATAAAAATGATGAATTGTGATGCAGTGGAACTGATGAGATGACTTCCAGTTATTGATGCTTACTACTTTTGAGAGCATCCTGGTCATGACGATGTTGATGATGTTGACGATGTGGGTGATGATGATGACGATGACGATGATGGCGATAGTGATGGTGATGGTGATGGCGACATGCTGTTCTCTAAAAGTGCAGGGTTTTGATTTTATTTATAATTTTTACCAAACATAACTTCAAACGATCAAGCTGCATTCATGCATTATCTGTGTTCGGTGTCAATCTTTATCATCCATTCATTCATCCATCCGCCCGTCCATCCATACATCAATCCGTACACTCATCCGTCCATCCATTCATCCATCCATCCATCCATCCGTCCTCCTCCAAAAGATGAAAGCGGCAGCGGTTGTTGGCGACATAGGAAAAGATCGTCACGACATCTGGCGACAGGTTTCCAAGCCGATCCATCTTTTCCGGCGGAAATGGAGCGAAGAATATTCGGCAGACATCCGGTACAAAGCGTTCCGTCACAACAAATAAGCAATATATTGATTACGTGGGAGATCACACCAGATAGGTTCCAGATAGTCCATACGTGGACTTGCACTCAGAGCCAAAGAAACTGAGCCCGGGGTTGAGCCCGAGGTTGAGCCCGCCTTGCCCACACGCCACCCAGACGAGTGGATGTGAGGGTGTCCCTATGGGTGGAATAATGATCGACAAGTATATTTTTATTTACATGTATATTTTTGTAAAAGTATTTACAAAGCTATGCAGACTTTTAGAGAGTATTTTTTTTTTTAAGCGACAATTTGTTAGATTTAAATGGAGTTTTGTTTATTTGTTGGTGATTTATTTGAAAATTGTACACAAAACATTTCATTCTGCGACTTCAAAGTGCGTTGGGAATTCAGTCACTGACAAGGTAAAATGCATTGGAGTCCTTCAGAATAAGGTGATTAATTGCTGGAATTCACTGACAAATTACTTCAGAATAAAAATATAGCAATGTATACAAATAAATATAAAACAATACAAATATAATTACAAAATTATTCTTTAAAATATCTCCAATATAATAATAATAAATAGATGTAATAAGATGAAAATATGGATTACAAATTTATAATAATTTATATTGCACGTAAATAATATTAACAAATTAATTATTGATAATTAGTAAACAATTAATAATGTATCAAATTATTGTAAAGTCATTTTAAAAATATTTCTGACCGCGTAATTAATACGAAATCTTACCGGTTCAACTTTGCATCACAATCAGCCGACATCAACATCATTATCATCGTCGTCGTCTCCATCGTCATCATCATCATCGTCGTCATCATCGTCATTATCATCATCGTAATCGTCATCATCATCATCATCGTAATCGTCATAATCATCATCGTCGTCATCGTCATCGTCGTCATCGTCGTCATCATCATCATCATCATCATCATCGTCATCATCGTCATCATTGCAATCGGCACCATTGAGATTGGACAAGTTCGTAACCAGGACCTGCGCCACAACATTAGCGTCGTATTTGCGCTCCGAGCTACATACGTACGTATTCACCATGACGAGGGAGGGGGGGGTGACGCGGAGTGAAAAAAAAAATTAAAAAAAAAAAAATCGGAAAACATTTTCGGTGCTCCACACTAAACTGTTCCAATTAAAAGTTCAAAATATTTTTTTTTGTGCAAAAAACCGAGTGCTTAAAAAAGTTATCATTTTTTTTTGAAGGGGGGAAGGACTGTTGTTCGAAATTTCCAACATCAACAACAACAACAATAACACACGAATCCTTTCAGAAGAAGTTGACGATGATAGAAGGAGATGAAAGTAAAGAGATATCTTGTTGTTGCTGTTGTTGTTGTTGTTGTTGTTGTGTTAAATTGTTGTTGAGGGATAAATTATGTTTAATTACACCTGTTAATATTAACTTTTATTAATAACTTTTATATTGACATATGTCGAGACCTGGAGCAAGCACCAATAGAACATGCGAAGATTCTCTATAACGAGTTTGTGACTATGACGACGATGATGACGACGGTGATGATGACGATGACGACGATGGATAGAAAAAACAATGCCAAAACTATTTAGAACAATCTATTGCACAACTCCTTAGAAAATCATATTCGCCACTAATAATAATAATAATTATTATATTATTATAATTATTTTTTTATTATTATTATTATTATTATATTATTATAATTATTTTATTATTATAATTATTATAATTATTATATTATTATAATTATTTTATTATTATTATTATTATTATTATTACAATCGTCGTCATTACACGTTTAATTGAATAATAACGCATTATTCATCTTTCACCTCCATTAAAAAAGAAAAGAAATTAAATCAAATTGTTGATTAAAAACGAATTTTCAAACGAGATTCAACAACCCCAGAACCGCCAACAGAAACAAGTCTGAAATCCATTCCATCGCATTTGAACAGACATTGTTCAGCATCACGAGTGCATCACAAGTTTCTCTTTTTAAATACTAATTTTTATTTTATCATTTTTTTGTGTCGTTGTTTAGAAATTAATTGTAATTCCTCCTCGAAAAACTAAAACAAATCTTTCGACGAATGGCATTTCGTAGCACGACTTGTTTGCATAACAACAACGGCAACAACATCAACAACATATCAACATCAATAACACATCAACATCAACACATCAACAACATCAACAACAACATTAACAACACATCAACATCAACACATCAGCATCAACATCAACAACATCAACAACAACATTAACAACACATCAACATCAACAACATCAACAACATATCAACATCAACATCAACACATCAACAACATCAACAACAACATCAACATCAACAACATCAACAGCAACATCAACAACACAACATCAACATCAACAACATCAACAACAACATCAACAACACAACATCAACACATCAACAACATCAACAACCAAAAGGAATGAAAACCCTTCAGTTGCGTGTCTCTGACCACGCCACAGTTGCTCACGTGACCAGTCACACCTGTGACGCTCTACAAATATTTTTTATTCGATATAATCTTTTCACTCAATACCTTTCTATCATTTTCAATCATTTGCTTGTGTGTCGTACTGTAATAATGTAATCTTATCAAATTGATTTATTTATTTTTATTATTTATTTTTAATTAAATAATTTTATTTAAATAGTTAAAATTAATCTTGAAATCTCACTCTAAAGCATCAGACACTTGAGGTACCTCAATGGACTGTTACAATAACCGATTGTAACCATTGTATTGTTGTATTGTCATCGATCCGCTAACTCATTATTACAAATTATCAGCAATTATGAATATGCAAATAACTAATAAGTATCACTATCACAATCCTGCCTAACAAATTGCACACATCTCCTCAATTACACCAATTCATCGTTTGAATTATTGACTCAAAATCCAATTGTAAATCAGCATTTCTCCAGCAAATGTCTCCACTGGACAGTGCAATGTCAAGGTCATCAATCTGGATGAGGGGTCATGGAAAAGGTAAGAATGTTGGATGGTCGGTAGAAGGAAGAGGATTACCGGATACAAATGGAATGGATGAGTGGAGTGAGAGGTGGATNACAGTGCAATGTCAAGGTCATCAATCTGGATGAGGGGTCATGGAAAAGGTAAGAATGTTGGATGGTCGGTAGAAGGAAGAGGATTACCGGATACAAATGGAATGGATGAGTGGAGTGAGAGGTGGATGAGTGGAGTGAGAGTTGGGTGAGTGGAAAGAGGGATGGGTGAGTGGAATGAGGGGTGGGTGAGTGGAGTGAGGGGTGGGTGAGTGGAATGAAGGGTGGGTGAGTGGAATGAGGGGTGGGTGAGCCAGCGCATCGAACAAACTGGATGTTTTGAAGAAAAAAGTCTGAAACGAACTGTTCTAGAAATTAATTATATAAGCTGGATTACAGACAGGTAAATTAATTAAACGTTTAAGTATGATTTGTAATAATATAGTTTCAATAATAATGTAGTGATGATGACGACGACGATGATGATGATGATGACGATGATTCATTTTAATAACAATTATTTCAGGTCTTTGGAATAAAAAAATAAAACATGAATCTGACAAGTACTCTATTTTACCTTGCATTACCTTGTATAACTTTGTAATACTTAATTAATTTATACTACTTTGTATTGCTTTATAATACTTTATTATTTGTACTACATAGTAATATTTTATTAATATATATTACTTTGCATTACCTTTTATTATGGAGACCCTTTTTCCTGTTTCTTGGCGATTGAGGATGGTAGACTTAAATATTCAATGTTTTTGGTGCTTATTTACGATCAACCGGGACTTCCTCTTTAATGGCGAATAGCGTGTGCCGGTGGTCGATAAAAGAAAATTACGAGCAATTGGGCAATAACATCAGAACAAAGACTGCAAAAAAACACAACTGAATTGGATGAACAATGCGCAGGAGGAAACTCGAGTATTGAAAACTCGGAGAAATTAATTACAAAATAGGATGCATTTGTGACATACGGATGAACAATAGACGAAGAAGATCAGAAGATGAACGCAAGAAGAGATGGATGGACGGACGGACGAATGGATGGATGCATGGATGCGCACGGATGGATGGCTGTGACGGAGAGACTGAATGTTCTCTAAAGAGATGTGTGAATGGATAGAAGGACGAGGTACTCGGATGAACATAAAGAAAGTGGAAAAGAAGAAAGCCGAGCATAAGGTTTTGGTTGGAAAAAAAACTTCTCTTTACGGCCTCCATTCCATCGTAACTCAGGCAGTATTAAGGGCTGGAAAAAGGGGAAAAGCTGAACAAAGAGAGCTATGGCTTTGACTTTTAATGACCGCCTCGTCATATTGTGCGTTGTCATGACAACTGAGTGGAATTTCGCGCCAGTCGGCAGACGCTATTTCATAGAATCACAACAATGTCGTCGGGGGATGAGAGGAGAAGCTGAGATGACTTTATAATTAAACGAGTTATCTGACATCGGTTGTTTCGGTGAATTAAGTAATTATATTAAGTCAATGACGTTGTCATACAAATTTGATAATGATCGCATTAAAATAAATTACTTCAAAAACATTCATCAAGTTATAACAAAGAGATTGTAAAGAAAACCAAAATTGATAAAAAAGGACCCGACATCTTCTTTATAATTCAATTCTAAAATATATAAACGCGAAATGATTTCATAAAAATATTCATCCTCTGAGATTGCTTTGAGTGCCTCGTCGCCATAAAAGGATGCCAACAATGGAATGAAGAATAACGGAGTGAAGAGTAACGGAGTGAAGAATAATAGAGTGAAGAGGGAATGTCGGGATTAAGAGCATTTTTTAGCCTGAGGAGAAAATGAGAATCGACGACAAAGCTTGAAATGTGACTGTAGAATGTATGTCGTTCCGGATTCTTTTATTCAGTTTTTATTTGTGTTTCAATGCTGGTTATCTTTTTGAATTAACCAATCAAAATACAGGTGGTGATAGGTGGTAATTTTAAGAGCTTGGTATATCGATATAATTATTTTATGCGCGAAAGATACCTTTTGAAGGATTTAAAAATAACATGTTTAAATTTGAAAACAGTCTCCTATTTATTTTAAGGAGAAAATTAGCAAAATTTGCAGCATACCGATCAACTTAAGCAAACTCCTGAGCAATTTTTCGACCTCAACGCTTTTGTGACCCACAATTCTCGACCGTTTTCAATTGGAACAAGTCTTGTGCCGAAAAGGTACCACAGAAGAGCAACTAACGTACAAATGCCTAGTTCTCCATCCATGGTCTGATAATTATCATAATTAATTATATTAATCGTCAACTGAATAAAAACTCGCAACTCCTACTCAGCAGAATTTCTTGGCACCTGATTCACCTGAATCTGAGGCTGCAAATTATGACATTAAATCTCCCTCTCCGGCGGACTTATCTCCCATTTGAACTCAAACGTCCTCGCTGGAAGTGACACCGAGGCTCGTCTGCAATCCTTCAATCGCTGCGCCTTTCACGGATAATTTTCTTTCAATTTGCAGCGATATTGAGAGCATTTGTCTAATCCCCCTTTCAACGAGAGTACAGGAAAAGGAGAAAATGGTGCGTTTTAGGCACGAGTGGTTCCAAGCGTTCGTCTTTAGAGTGGTATGTGGGGTAGTGGAGTTTAACTGATTTTCCGGTTAGAAAATGAACTAGCTAATGATGAAGGGAAGAAACACGGTTGTGGAAAGGGAGGGGAAATGGGGGATAATTTGTGTTCTACGGGAAATTCAGAAACCAGTGAAAAATAAAATGATTAAACTGCATGATTTATTTTTTTAAATCTGAAAATTATTAACAAATTACTTTTCAAAACTGTTTCATCTATTTTTTTAACCTTTTTCTTGTCAGCGAAGTGTTTCTAAAAGTCATTCCGAAAGTTAGGACCACAATGGTCGTGAATATTTTTACCTTAGCTGAATTCTTTCAGGTCCTGACGCTTGGATCTTTTTCTCGCCATCTTGAAAACAGGTCTTCCACTTCAAAATCTCTTCAACTTTTTCATAATTTTAAACCAACAATGATATTCCACCACGACCGATAAAAAAACAACAGCAGCAGATGCACCTAGAATTTGATCAAGCATGCGGGAACCTCCATTATCCTCAATTATGTAATTAAAGAGTACGCAAACTGTGGCACTGAGCCCTTGAGTACTTGACGCTTCGAGGGATAGCAGTAATTCGTATTAGGATCAAGAGCACCAAACACTGAATCCCAGTAAGAGAATTGTGGTTAATTTTCAAAGCAGAGCTAAATGGGGTTTACTGAAGGCTTCAAAGACCATTTGTTGATTGTTCCCAGCCTATCTAAATAGCCCTGCAATTAAACTAGCTTGTCTGTTGAAAAGAAAGAAAATATCTCTTAAAATAATTCCCCTGTAATGCTCGAACAACTCAGACTTTGATCCCTTCAAACTGCTCCCTTAAAACGAACGAGAAAATAATGTCAATAAGCTTCAACATTGCTGAAATATATCATTGTCTCATGTCTTAAGCAACGAAACACGAGCCAACTCCATCATGAGGAGGGATATTTTTTTCATGAAAGATTCGGGAGCCAATTTCATAGGCGCTTTGTTTTTTTTTCTTCCGCCATGTTAACTCGGGCAGAGCACGCCCGAGTACAATCGGATTACACGATGAAAAATAGTCCCACTGGTAAGGCGACTACCGCTAGGCTAGAAAAGGGAATTGGCGAAAAAAAATAGTTCATGTGGCGCAAACTGATTGGCAGGAGTTTCCTTTATTTCCACTCAGAAGTGTCAGCCCCACAGGTGTAAGCAAATATAATTCCGTGCCTGCTCCTTCCGCGAGGATTCTATTTGCGATCCTGTCACACCCTATTGAAAGTAGATATTAAAAGTTGCGCTGTTCGAAAATGTCAATGTCGTAGACAAATCATTGTTCCTCTCACCGACAAGATCTCTATCAGCAGACAGATGCGTTTCTTTTAGAATGTTCACAAGGATACAATGTTCACCAGGATTGTCTGCGAAGAAAATATTTTCTATTCTTTACTTACCTGAATCCTTGCGAGTTTTGGGGCGAAATTAACGCCTCGTAAAATAAATTTATTCTTTCTTTTCTTTTCTTTTTTTAATTCTCTCAACTCAGAAAAGAATTTACGGCCAGCTTATCTTGTCAATCAATCTCGGAGACTATTAGGAGATCGCACGACTGTTGATTGATTAACCCCCTCCTCCTGCGATTAACGCGATTAATTAGTTATTCAATCAATAGATTTCGTGCTCATCTAAGTAAGATCCAAACATGTACGTGTGGATTCCACGTTCATTTCCTAATCATCGAGTGGAAGTCTTAATTGCTACTCAATCATTACGCAATGGTTAATTAAAGCAACGCCATCATCATCACAATCTTCATCATCATCATCATCATCATCATCATCATTCAGATGCGTCTGGGCCTAGATTAGATTTTTGAGCGCCGTACGTCTTTGTTAAATGGTGCCACATCCCCTCTCCTGCCAGCACTATCCGCGGATATCGCAGGCACAATCGGGACCAAGCGCAGATGCCGGACAATTCTCATTGATTTTTAACAAATCACTCCCTCTTTTTTTCAATGCACGGCGTAGTAATTCGGTTTACGGATTGCCAGAAAATTGTTTTTGGGCTGCAGGGAGGATGGACACGGAAAGCTGGGGAATGCAGACGAACGGGACTAGCGAATCACTACGAGACGTTTGGAGACATGGAAGTCTTTGAGGTGGAACAAAAGAACATTCCCCAATTCTCCATACATCTACTTTTTTTTAAATGTCTGGTTTATCATTTTTGCTTTTGATTTGTTAATCGACGTCCTTAATAAATTAATTTGCTGATTTTTATGGGATTGCTTAACCTTTGCGTAAACCAATTTATCGGCATCGCCCGTAAATTCGTTATCGATGGCAATATTTTTGTAATTTTTTGTGATTTGTTCCACTAATACAGGAGTGTAATGCAGGAATGAATTCGGAGGGAGTGAGACGTGCTAAAGAACGAACTACAATTACAGGGTGAGAATCAATTTCGAAACCAACTAATTTGTATAACAACTAAACAATTAACGTAACAACTAATGTAACGAATAATGTAACGATTGCCTCCTGGTCACAAGGGACTACAGAATGTTTACGGACTGCAGCGCACGACGATAAAAAAAAATAAATCGGTTAGATGCCAATTGAGGCAAATGCTGTCCATCCATCCATGCTCCAGGGCGTCTCCTGAACCGAGAGAAAGAAAATCAGTTAAAAAACATCTCTGGCCTAGATTGAGGGTTTTTGTTCAAAGAAATATTCCATATTCAATTCTCCAAATTTTCCTTTGGTTAAAGGTTCTTTATGATGCCGTATTATCCAAAAATCTCGATGTCAAGACACTGACAATCAATCGACACGCAACTTCCAAGAAAGTAACAAAAATTAAAGCGTCTGACAAGCCTGAAATAAATTCATTATCGACAAATTTATTTTTCCATTCTTTGATGTACCTCATCAAATTGTTACAAATTATGAAAATTGAATTGGCAGCATCTCACTCGTACAGCAATTCACCACTAACAGAGGCGAACTACTTTCTTATCGCGCAACTGCACATTCGAATGTAAAGCGGTCGCCTCGTTCGGGTTTATTTGGTGCAATTCAGAGTCGCGCGCGGATAAATACAATAAGCGACGGAAGTGCTCGAAAGTGCAGCGAAAACTCTTTCCACTTTTAAAGGCAATTCCAAGAAATAAAAAATTGGATTTGAAGGGAACTTGATGCGAAGCAAATGAATTTCAGAACGTACGTACGTACGCACTCTTGAAAGCAGCTGTTTTGTTAACGATCGCGACGACACCGTCGAGTACATCTCCTTCATTGTTTCGAACAATTCGTTCGCGGGAAGGTGAACATTCTCCGTGGAAAATCAAGAGATCGCTTGTTAACTACAAGTTTTCCATTGTGACGAGTACTCGAGATTTCGTGCCGTTGAGGAGTGGATGATTCCTACAATCTTACCAGCTCATAGAAAGCCGTTAATTTTGGATCGGCACCTCCAGAGAAGTATTAGGTGGAATTCGATAGCCGACACCCAATCCTCATCGATTGGCAAGGATTTCGGACACTCACGGGTAATTGCTGGTACAAAGAAAATATCGAGATGACTGACTAATGCCATTCTTGCCATCGCAATGAATTGAAATTGGCATTAAGCATGTGCCCGTCAACGCATCATGAAGAAATTCTTTCCCCAAAGTTTGAGAAATCCGATTCATCGCGTCCCAAAGGATCTGTCGAAAGCTTCGTTCCCAGGCAACCAGTTATCTCAGGAAATTAGAGTCCACCACATGGAAAGCCCTCATGAAAACGACACCATCGACTCTTCTAAAATTCATAATTTTAGGATTTGGAAAAGATTGTTATTTCACTTCCTCAAGCTAGGTTGTGGCTTCGGTTGCAGTCGTGACACGGAAAAGTTCTCCGAGCATATTCCTCCGCTGGCGATAGTTAAGATGGATGCATGCGTCCGAGAAACTTAATCCGCCTCCAATCAACGAAGAGTCCAACCGTCAATACGGAAACGCAGGGAAGCTTGCCAAAGCACTTGACGAACTCTGGCCGCATATTTAGACAGATGCAGAGGTATACAATCAAATACAAATGAGGCAAACACACCAAATCTGAAATTGTAGCGTGAAAAAGCTAACTTCCACAACTTAAACAACAATTAGGAACATGCCGAGGCCATAGAAAGCAATTACAATTCCACGGATCGCATCAAAGTTCAATGTTGTTTTCTGACATTTTCAGCCAATCAGTCCGATCACAAATTAAAGAAAAGAACCAGGAAATTTGCCGGTCGGGAAACGAAGGCAAATACGTTACAACAAAAATAAACTCAAATTTCTGTTAGGTTGTACGAAGCTTTCAGAGAGTTTTTTCAACCCGAAGAAATCCGAAGACCTCCCAAGAGCGTAACTTAAGAGGTATCAGAGGGATAGAGTAAAGGTCCCTTCTTGAATACACTCAATGAGTGGTCAAATTAAGCTTTCCTTTTACTCGATTCCATGCATTGGTCGGCCAATCTAAACGGCCATTAGGAAAAAGTCACGCAATCTGAAGCCTTTATCTGGGGTCATTCGCTTGACCGTTAATACAATCGACCCCCTTTTTCTGAATAAGGTTCGTCGCATTCACTTTGGCTTTTCTCTGGAGAAGCGGAAATGTTTCCAAAAATTGAACATGCCAAAAAACATCGCATCTCAATCACTTGTAAAAAAAATCGCGAACAACCGCCCGATGAAAATGGTATTTTTAAACAAAAAAATGTCCCGACAAACCGAGAAAGTGCGAAACAAGTCTAATTCCTTACTTCGTAACGATCAACTTGAGACCACTAAATAAAGCTGGGTGGATACCGGAGGCCAAAACAGGAGAAAACAGAGAGGAATAGAAGCATGAAATGCGTTCATTTACGAAAGGTAAATTAAAAGAACCACTTCAGCTTATGGATCCTAAATATCCTGAATATTTAATAACTTTCAGAACCTCGCACGATCTCTTTGTTCGTACCTCCCATAGAAATCAATTTGGAAGCCTTTTTCCATTTTATCCGGAGATTGGCTGGAGAACGGAGCAGACGACGATCATAAATTTGCATGGAATGAGAACAGTTTTCACCAGATCGTAGAATAAAACTAGACAAAGTTTAAAAGTATCAATTCCTACTCATGCATGCAACTTAAACGACCATCTCAGTCGATAGTAATGCAAGAATTGTTCATAAACGAGTGAATTATACAATTCCTTACGAGAACCATAAAACTGGCAATTAATCAAAATTATCGATTTTTACCAAGACGATTTGACCGACGATAAAAATGGGAGCACAAACTTATAAATTATTGATAGCATCAAAAAGTCCCGGCAGGAAGCCCTAATTCCTGCGGCGTGAGAATGCCCGGAGCACGGCCATAATAAATAAAAAATGGCGACTCGCGGCCGTAAACAAAATTAGGACGACGCGTGTTGTTGTGAAGATGGGTTGACAATAATTTTTACTTCCTCCAAAGATTTTATGGTTTTTACATAAAAGCGTTTTTAGAGCACGTTTTGTAATTACTTTCAAATGCTTTTATTGCTTTATTAGCAATGTCGTCTTTTGAGCGACGAAACGAATAGTTACGAAAGTTGGCAACTTAATTAACTAGAAAAGTAGGTGACACGATAATTTAAAATGATACAAATGAAATAGAAATAAAAATAGAAAATTCTTAAAAATCAAAAGGAATATCTATAAATTTGTGTAACATTTCATACCTTCTCTTGACCTGTTGATTATCACCTGTGGCAAAACTTATTCGATAGTTTGAGGACAGCTTCAAATTATTTAGCAGAGTTTCGAAACTTAAGAGTTACGCTTTTTCAAACAGCGTATGCCATGGAAACACATGCACACGGCAAAACGTTTAAAGGAAATCGCGGACAAAAGAAGTGACGGCCCATTTATATAGCGTCCATCTAGACTCGTGTTTATGGATGAAGTATGGCCATATATAAGCTGCTCAAATGCACGCTCAAAGAGAAATAACGCTTGTAATCTCTGTTGATTTGGGTGGAGTTTCCTTTCCATCTGCAACGTATGATGGAATTACAAAGCCGGATGATTCCATGCTACTCAATCGTTGATGGATTTTCTAATGCATAAATTCAGCATCAGAAAAGAGTCTAGCTTAGGACAAAGGGCCTTGTGCTTGGTCTGAGAAAGGGACCAAAGAATTATTGGCGTTGTTAGCTTTGTGTATAGAGACAAATGGGTGCTAAGCATAGAGTGAAGCTGCCGAGGACATCAATTTTCCATCCAATAAGTAATCGTCGAAGCGTTCCAGGAGCAGCTTTTCCGTTTTGGATTCGAATCAATCAAGTTCACCTTTCTAACGCCTCAGCTGACGTGTACCTTCAGTCATTTGTGCTCAGATTTTGTTCAGCTCGTGCGTCTTAAAATTGTAATGACTATGCCGATATGTTGGATTGTAATTAATGTGGTTGCATTTATTAGGACGACATGTTTGATAATTGTGAAAATATTCGACTCCAAATCGTTGTGGACCGTGTTCAAAGAGTACAAAGAGCGTTTAATTTATACTGGATAGAAAAATACTCAAGCCAATTACGGCAGAACGCCGGTCCCGGTGCAAGAAACTCACTCAGGGAGTTCTCCTTGTTCCCAGAGACCGCGCTGAAACAGTTTCATAATTCAGGATTTCCAGCCTACGAAGTGGGAATACCTTCCTGCATTAGGTATCTCCTTCTTTCTCTGGTGAGCCATTCCGAGTGGAATTATGAGATGAAAACCAGGTTCGCGGAAAGCCAGGCCCAACTGGCTTTAAATGACGGGAGGTCCTGCTTGATTGTGCAACTTTTGATTGACAAAGAAAGAGCAGCCGATGCATTTATTCAAACAACGTCTTCCAAACAAAAGAAAGGTTGCCACACATCGCCTGGTCATCTGTATATCATCAAATTCTCTCCTTAGAGACCCAGAAGTCTTCCTTGTTCTCATGGATGTTCGCCAAGGCATTCACTTAACGGCATTCACATGCATTAATGCATCAATGTATTGACGGGTTTCCAATTCAATAGTTTTCAATCGAAACACTGTTGCACATATTATTTCTCCACAAGTCGATGTGTCAGATCCAAATCATTTCACCCTCGAACTCAGCCATTTTGCCTTTTCTAAGTATTCTTTTTTTTCAGTTTCCTCCTCAAGAAAAGAATGTAAAATAAAAGAGAAGAGCCCATTGTCCTCATAATGAAACTCGGAGCAGGTCAAGTAAAGCAAGTCATTAATTATCGGGACAATAACCTTTTAATGAGCACCGTGCCAGCCGATGGGCTACGTCAATTGCGAAGGTTTTTGTTCGAGGTCTCTGCTTTTGCGGCTAATCGATGCCCGACAATAAAGTAATGAAGCCATTGTTCGCCGTCGATGAACAGTTAAAAGTGGCCGAACAAAGAATTCTGGATGATCGCCCCTCCCTCGTCCTGCCCAATAAAGAGGAGGCTTTCTCCATTGAATCCACTCCTCCAAGTTCTTTGGTATCCCCTCTCCGGTACAAGTTCTCTCCCTTTTTCTCTGCTTTCTTATTCAGTTTACCGTTCTCCATTTTTGTGTATCGAATTGATCAGCATCGGCAACTGTGTGGAACGCATTGTTGCTTCTCCAGCCGTCTGCAAACAACCTTCTTCCAACTAATTCCTTTCAATATCAAGTTTACACGCCACGGCGACTCCGTCTTCCGGCCATCCGGGTTTTTATTTCTTGTTACCGTGTCGTTGATGCTCCGACCTGTCGCCAACCGTGTCTCTTTTACCAACCGCTCCGCCCTTATTTCCAGCATTCCGAGACCGATAATATTATGGTGAAGAATTAATTCGAACCAGGGGGCGTCTGGAAAGAACGTTTATCTAATTAGCTCCAAGGTGGACCTCGATCGCCAATGGCGTTATTGGACAATTTATAAGCTGGAGAGTCGTTTCCAGTCGATTTGTTCTGTGGATCCACGCTGTCGTTTACGTGTGTAGTTTGTCGTTGTTGGATCTTGTTGTTGTTGCGAGTTGGGATTGTTGTGTTGTAATGTGGAGTTCCCAGTTGATGTTGTCTTAAAGCAGTCCAATTGTTGCCTGAAGTTCTGATGAGAATTTTTAACCTGACATATTACTAATAATTATTCAAAAATAATAATAATAATAATTAAATAATAGCAATAATAATACCTCAGCGAATGTACCTTTATTAGGATTTCTGTAACGTTGTAGCGACCAGGTTCATGCTACTTTTGGACGCCAACTTATTTACTCTGAACTAATTAAAATCATGTCAAATATTAAACTCTTTCTAACTAGTTCAACAAATAATAGATAGTCAAATGTATTTATATTCTCGGCCATTTATTCCTTTTTATATATTTCAACAACGCATGAAAAACTCCAAAACCAAAGACAATATCACGTGTCGTGGACTTCGCTAAATTGATGAATAATGCGAGAGATGAATACAACAATTTTGAGAAGATGAAATAAAATCCCATAGAACTCCAGACTTTTTCCAGGAGAAAATACAAACTTTAAAAAGAAAATATAAGAACTGAAAAAGGGATATGAATTCCTCAGTGACCCCAAGGAACAAAAGAAGGTCAGACGGGGAATTGTATCGTCCCTTCACTGCCCGCTGTCACGGGGTTCTCATTTTGAGAAGCAGGTCTCCAAAGGTCAATGATGGGTGACCCTCTTTGAAAAGATCTCCCCTCTGAAAGCAGAAGATTAAAAGCACAAAGTTATGAAGAGAGGAGATTGGATTTGGGAGACTCAACTCCATCCTTTAAGTTCTAGTCTTTCATTAGTTATGCCCATATGCTGAATGGGTTGATGAGAATATTAATTGCTAAATATTTGGCATTATTTTAGCATTTAGTATTTATATTTCTATTTAGTATGGTTATCAGTCATAAACAATAAAAATACATTGTTACAGTAACCTCATAAATCAGAAGAAATGGGTCCTCTTATCAATATTGGAAGTTTTTGGGTCTGCGTCGCTCCCAGCATTCATCATCGCCATCGTTACAATAAGCGCCCATGCATCATCATTACCATAAATCACCACAATCTTCCTCACAAACACCGTCATCATCACAACCACAATCACCATCATCATCATCATCATCAACACCATTATCATCAACATCGCCATTAACCCAGTCACCATCATTTCCACCGTCATCGTCACCATAGCAACAACTCCACTCACTCACTCGACGAGCGAATCGTGTGGTAGTAGCGAGTTTAACAGACAATGTCATCACCGGGCTCCTAATCGTCGTCCGTTGTGGTAGCAGCGTTTAATTGTCGCTTTGTTCCTGTCTGCTTTTGTCGCCGCGGCCGTTCTTGGAAATGTCGAAGTTGTCGAATGAATGCCGCTCGATAGCTCTTTGGACAGATAAGCAAGCATGAATGGGAGGCCATGATAAATTGCTCGAAGCCATTTTCTGGTCGACGATTGACTGGTCGTGTTGATGTATGCACAGGCGGCTAATTGTCCTATTGCGCCGTGCTCGATCGAAAGACCGTGAAAATTGGTCGTTGATGTTGTTGTTGTTGTAGTTTGATGATGATGATGATGTTGCTGTTGTTGCTGTTGTTGTAAGGAGAAGACGTGTTAGTGGTATTTGTTAGTATTGTTGCTACTATTTATTATATTTATTATTTATATATTCATTTATTATCAGTGCAAATGTTAAAAATGTTAGGTGTAATGATCGATATGACGATGATGGCAAGCTGATGGGCCAAAAGCAATTAAACAAATGGAAATGCTTACAAAATCATAAAAATCTCAGCAGCACGGTGTGAGAAGTACCTTATTATATTGATATCTATATGTTATTAATAAATATTTATTTATTCATATTTCATTATTACTTATTTATTTATATAAATTTATTTACGCTGCCTTAATTACAAACGCAAATTGAATGGAATTTTCCACTTGAAAAGGTGAGTTTCGGCGGCAAATCGTGATCGATCATTTCTTGAAGACTGGTGATCACCTAAGAAGTGCTACCAACATGCGAAGAATGTCGCTTCCAAATTTTGTCCAACAATTGCCAATCTCTATCGTTGTATCCCACCATATCATCGTCATAGTCATCGTCGTCATCATCATCGTTATCATCATCGTCGTCGTCATCATCATCGATAAAGTGCCGATAAAGTTGTGACAAAGCGATCAGTGCCGCCCTTGTCCTAAAAGTCTGCCCATCTCTTTGCCTTCTGACACTGACATTCCAAGGCACGTTTGACTCCGGAGAGATAAGGAAAGAGGAGGCGAGAGGGCCTTCCAGGTACCCGGCGCTGGCGTCTTTCCATTTCCAAGTGTAAGTTTTACAGCCGAAGAGTAATAGATGGCCGATTAATACGAAGAATCTGGTACGGAAAATATTTCCGAATACCCATGAATTATTGCCTCTGTGACCTGTCAGAAGCAGACGAGAATTCGTGCGCACGTGCCACGAATCGAACCTCCTGATTGGCCGGTCAAAGGCAGGGCGGGGTGGACAAGAGGGTGGAAAGAAGCTGGTAACCGATGACCTTGATGTACTTGATCAACTGCTGCTCAGTCCATGTGAAAAAGCCCTCCATCTCTGGACAAACAAGATCCAGATTTCAGGCGGCAATAGGCGCTGGCCACTTTTCATCGGGGGAGGGGCATCCAAGCCCTCCAGAGGGGGGTTGAAAGACTTACGACTGTGTCGGGGATCTGCGGTCGTAAAAATCATGTCGAATAAGAAACTTCAAGAGCTGATAACGAGTATTGGCCGATCTGTACTTAAATCAGCCTAATAAATAAACAAGGGAGGAAAAAGCCCAACACAAGAAGTGTGTGCACTTCTTTAAGCTGACTGCAGAAGTAGTGTTGTGCATGCTGTTCTTAAAACGACGACGACGACGAAGATGTTGATGATGATGATGGTGGTGGTGGTGATGGTGATGTTGATATCGATGGCAATGATGATGACGTAATGATGTTCTTAGTGATGACGACGAGGATTGCTGTGGCAATGATGACGATGTCCTTTCGACAGTAATAATAATGCTTTCCTTGCTTTTAATAATTAAATAATGAGTTATAGTACACCTGTGCGTGATAATGATGTCTTGGTGTTTATCAATTTTACGCCCAACATCACAGCAATATTCGCCCCTGTTTGCGATGGAAGAAATACCGGAATACATAATAAGTAATAATTATTATTGATTAATATCAATTAATATTATTTATTATTATTATTATTATTACTATTAATTATTATTTATTAATATCAATTATTATTATTTTAATAATAAGTTATTAGTAGTTAATAATAAGTTCTAAAATGATAGTTACAGATGTTTCACGTAAAAGAAACTTGTCAATCTTAGTTCGTTAATTATGAACTAATTGAAAGTTTTTACTCAATAATAATATTATTTCACAACAATAAAACATGAAGCCTTTATAAGCTAAAGTACATCTTATAATAATATTATATTTTATTATATTATCCATATTCGTAACGAGCTTATTATATAACAGGAAGGTATTTTCATCTCAGAACAAGCGTAACACGGAATAAACATCATGTCAAGGTCACCAGGGTGAAGGTCATTAGTGGATGACCGATAACTGACCACGATGATTAAAGGAAAACAGAAGAATCCCCCTGGTGGATTCGATGAAAAATGTCGACTTCGCATGGAATGTGGAAAGTATGGAACGAGAAGTTGCATTTGTATGTTTTTTTGTGCTTGGATGGCTGTATGTTGGAGAAGGTATCTGTCATTAGTAGCCGGTGATTTCAATATCTCAGTGGGGGTAATCAAGTTAATTGTTATTGTTTATTGAATTATCATTGATTGACTAGTTTTAAGAGTAAATTTAAAATTATACTAATTAGTCTTAAATTAATGATTATTCAAAATAATAAATTCGATATTTATTTTGTCGTAACATTCCTCATAATCTTTATTTAAACATTGACCTCGTGATTTATATCAGAGCAAATAATTGTTCAATCCATTATAAATTAAACTCATTAAATAACATTACAAATCTTCCTCATCGTCATCATCATTGTCCTCGACGTCGTCGTCGTCGTCATCATCATCATCATCATCTACATAGGATTTTTTTGTTGAGTGTTCTTTTAAAATTAATTTATTTCTCAGAAGTGTCTCCGAGTTTAAAATGTGAGAGAAATTCTTGTCCGTGGAACAGGAAATAAGATGGCATGGGAAATCTCGACTTGAAAAGAGGACGCTTTTAAAATAAATTTTCTTCTCAAAACAAAAGAGGCCGCCATCTTTTCAAGTCCTCAAAGGATCATCGATTGAAGAATTGTCTGTTGATCGTGCAATTCTTTTTTAACAAAAAATCGAATTTACATGACCTCTCAAAGTTTTCTTCAATGCATGGTGTAATTGTATTTCCAGTTTAAAATACAAATTAGGTTAATTGGTTATTTTAAATCAAACCCTCAATTTGACGCGGTTACTTGGGAAGAGGGTGAAATGTATAAATATTAAAAATAAATGCACAGTTATGAACCTCAAAATACAGTGTGCAACAAACTGCAATGAAGATTTTAGTTAATTTCCACTTAGTCTCCGCAGAGGATATGTAAACATTCTAACCTTTTTCTGCGATGGTTTCATGGAAGTAGATCTTGGTCTCCACTGACGCACGAAAATTTGGAACAAGCCCAAAGTTCTGGCAACTGTCAGGTTCTCGAAACTGTCAGTCACCGCCCATAGTCACCTAATATTTGAATTCATTCTGTTGCTGTAAGAACAAAAGACAATTTATCATCCATTAAGGAAAAGGAGTGACTCCGCCCCCTTTCACTTGTTCGACAGTCATTCATTCTCGGGCGTGGTGTTCCATTGTAAGAAAGGAATTTGTGGATACCTGCTCCTGGCGTCTGCTTTTTGTCAAGATGGAAAATGGAATGATTCGTGCACGTGCTTCTTCAGACATATTGCCTTGGACGAGACTGGAAGAAAAATCCAACCTGTGAATTTCCAAATTAAAAAATTAAATCGATTTTCCTTCTACCGAATAAAGTTGCATCTCAAATTTTTTCCAAATCTCATATTTTTTTCTAGTAATTATGCCAGAATTAACGCTAAAACAAATTAGCCATTCTCATCTGTAAACAAGCCACAACTTTTGACGAATTGACAGCTGCTCGATCGGGGGCTATTTTTCCGATGAAAGCACTTCTGTCTAACAAGAAAATATTTCCAATAAAAAAAAAATAACTGACAGCTTTAATTAGAAAGTTTGTGAATGGACTGCCGTAGGAATTTAATGTACTAAAGCTTCACCAGATTGTCCATTTTACAACTGCGCCATTCATGATATAACTGCTTTTACAAATCTTATTTACTTTTGTCACTAGAAACTAGCATCTGACTCGAGAAATGACAAACATTACCACTTTTTGAGACAAAAAAATTGGATTTTACTTCCATGGATTGTTAAACAACATTAACAAACAGGCTACCACTCCGGTTGAAAGTCTTTTATTATTGGGAAAAATACGCAATAGTACGCCAAATACTGACTTTCGTGATTGCAAATGACATTAATATCCTGTTTCAATAAGAAAAAAATAAAAAACATATTGTAAATTTAAAACTCATGATCATCTAAGATAATACTGCACACTGACTGAAGCATAGTTCCAAATGTCCGAACTGTAGAATGTTAAACAAAATGCTAACACAAATCATGTAAAGTGAAGAAATGTATAAAATCATTTGATTTTGGTGCAAGCATTGAAAGCTGAAAGCTGAAGCCTTTATTTTTCCTCTCATCTTCAGAAAACAACTGTTACTCAGATGGACTCAACTGCTTAAGTTCACCCAACTTGCAAGGCAAAAGAACATCAGGATCAATAAGGAAATCTCAATTTGAGAACCTGAAAGTGGGACAGACAGAGATTAATATTGCTGTTAATGAAGTCATGATCTTACAACCATTTTAGTACACACACATGAGTGAAAATAGTTCAAATGAAAAATAAATGTGTATAATATTTAATAAAAATGCTGATTGAATGCTTGATTAAGTTTGAATCAACATTTTTATACAGTGAAAACAACTTGCGAACCTGAGGAACAGATGTCATTGTACTTTGGATCTTTGGGCGAACAAGGATT
>MPNW01001065.1:0-18370 GCA_011800805.1 Hirudo medicinalis
TAGACGGACGGACGGGAGGATGGATGGATGAATGAATGAATGGATGGATGAATGGATGAATGAATGGATGGATGAATGGATGGATGGATGGATGGATGGATGGATGGATGGATGGTTGAATGGATGAATGAATGGATGAATGAATGGATGAATGAATGGATGGATGGATGGACGGATGAACGGACGAACGAAGGACAGCGGCAACAAAATCCAGGAATCCGACGGAGACGCAAAGCAAAGTTGACTTTTCCAGGCTGGAAATGGAGGTTCAGACATTCAGATCATGTTCTCCACGGAAGCAATTCAATTTAGCTGGCCAGAGATCCCTGCTGAATCTCTCAAGTCTTATCTCAATAAATCTTTCTCACGTTCTCCAACAACGGCGCACACAACAGCACACGCGCACACGCAAACACACGCACACGGACAAACAGAGGCACGGCTACAAACACACAAAGATACAAACGATGATAACAGCAACAACAACGACATCAACAACAACAACAACGACAACAACAACGACAACGACAAAACTACTACAAACATTGTCGACGGTCTGTTCTTGTGGTGGACAACGTTGTCGGTTTGAATTGTAAGGATGTAGTGAAGGAGTGCAGGAAGAATGGAATAATATGGGGATGGATAGATGGATGGATGGATGGATGGATGGATTAATGGATGGATGAATGAATGGATGGATGGATGGATGAATGGATGGATGGATAGATGGATTGGTGGATGGATGGATTAGTGGACGTATCTGGATGAATGAAGGGATGGATGAATGAATAAAGGATGAATGAAGGGATGGATGAATGAACGAAGGTTCGACGGAGGAATGAATTGAACATTTTTTCCATCGACTTCACCGGCGGAAGCGATGGACGAAGATAAGGTGCGAAGTGGCGTTCGTAGATGGAACGTGATGTCTGGAAAAATGACGATGACGATGACGACGATGGTGGTGATGATGATGATGATGATGGTGATGAAGACGATGATGATGGTGATGATGATGATGGTTATGATGATTGTGATGATGATGATGAAGACGACGATGGTGCTGCTGCTGATGATGATGGTGACGACGACGACGATGGTGGTGATGATGAAGATGGTGATGATGATGATGACAGTGGTAGTGATAACGACCATGGCGATGGAAAACGGATGAGAGGAATCTTTTTCCACTAATCAAATCCACAGTCGATTAATTTAATAACATTCTGATTGCATCACCATCATCATCATCATCATCATCATCACCATCACCATCTTCTTCATCATCATCTTTATCATCATCCTCACCATCATCTTCGTCATCATCATCACCATAATCGTCTTAATCATCGTCTTCATCATCATCATCCTCATCATTATCATCATCATCATCATTGTCGTCAGTGCCACCATCACCATCAGGGTCATGCCCTTTTCCCAGGCATGCATGTTCCAGGTTTTGTTTCCAATCCAGGTATCTTCTTTAATCAGATTTCTCACCTCAAGAAATCCATCCAGGTAGGTAATCGAAGGTCATGAAAGCCCTGGTAGGGGTGAGACGGGATAATAAGGTCTCCATAAATAAGGTATAATTACAATCATAAATTATGATAATTTATAATTATGCTGTTATTATTATTATTATTATTATGTAATGTCATCGTCGTCATCGCCAGTCACGTCATAGCCTAGTTTGAAGGAAAATTGTTTCAAAATAATCCATTTCATTATCGTCCTCCTCCATTTCATTCAATCGATCCGAGCGTTCATTCATTCATTTTTTTTTTATCTCCCACTCTCCTATCTGTCCATCTATCGGCCGGTACGGGAACTTCTTATTTGACATTCAGAGCATGGAGCCATTTGCACTGAAACATTAAAAGAATAGTTCTGACTGATGCGATGGTAGTACTTCTTGGCTTGGGTGGGTAGGTGAATGATGAATGGGTAGGTGAATGATGAATGGGTAGGTGAATAATGAATGGGTAGGTATGAGTGGATGAATTAAGGAGGTGAATTAATGGCTGGGATGAATTGAAGATGTGAATTACTGGGAGGGTAGACTTGGGTGATGAATTGATGAAGTCATTTAATGCATCAATGAATGACTGAATTTATGAACATAGCTCCGATGATCTCCAAAGTCACTCGAACGCACTAACAGAAGTCACACACGTCATAGAAGATTGTCATGCCAAGCATAACAGATGTCACACGAAATCATATTATCAAAGGAGTGTTGAAGGATCGATGTAAAATCGTTACGCAGCCCCAGGGTCCGCCCACCTTCCGGGTAGTCATCTACCCACCCATCACGCCGACACCCACCCATTTAGTCAAAAGTATCCTTAGTTTTGAAGCCTACCCAAAGTAGAAATTACAAAAAGAAAATAAAATTAACGTAAGTGTTAATAATTATTTTAAAATTATTTAATTGTCAACTCGAAGGGATCATTTAAAATCAATTTATCGTTTAATTGTCGAAAATGAGAAAAGTCAGGATTACCAAGACTTTCAGACCACGAGTGGGAGGAGACAAGTCCTCGGGCACCAATTAGGTTCATCAACAAAACAATACAAAAATACAAACAAACATAATAGCAACATCCGACATCACAAGGAAGCAGCAGATCTGAAAATGATACAAACTTTGTATCAACACTTAAGCACATTCAATGCTAAGATTGAAATAGATCATATTAGAACCATGCCTCGGTATTGATATTGTTGTCTGTCGGCACTTTATGGTCATATATTGATAATATTAATGCATATTACCATAATATCGAAGCAAAAATTATAATAACATCAATATACATGTGATGTATATCACATTATCATCAAATATTGACTTCAAAAAATGATAAAATGTGTTCTGTTATTATTTTGTTACTGTTATTCAACTCTCTGCTGCTACAGCGGACAATGATGTATGATTAGGGATAACTCTATCAACGCTGCCTGCCTTTTGTTCAATTAGGAGAACACACAGAATGTACACTTGTGTGTGCACTCGACGACACATCTGTTCGACCAATAGCATGTTGGGAGATGAACGAAGGGCGAGGGGCTTTAGCCCGCGCCCCGACAGACCACGTGAGATTGTCGGAGGGTCCGTTCCCTACCACGTTCCCTCGTTGGTTCAATCATTGTGATAAAGATTGCATCACTTTTTTTGGTATCCTTTATCCTTAGAAGTTCGGTTTTCAGAATGAACTATTTTTGGCAAATTTTAACACATACACAATCGTCACAGCCATCCAGCATAACAGCTGTTTCTCTGAGACTTATTCTTAGAGGCCATCGTCTTCAAGTAAATAACTTCCAAATCCACAACTAGCCACCCTCATCGTCAATCAATCAATCAATCAATTAATCAGTCAATCACAACCATTATCAATCAATCGACATTACAAGATATGAAGGGGCTTGACCCGTTTATTGATGCGATTCCACCTGGCGAACGAAAATTAATTTTCCAAAACACTCTGTCCGCCTGTCGAATGAACGAGTAGTTTCCCTAGCGAATGAAAAATAATTTTTTTCAATTCTCAAAGCGAATCACGTGAATTTGCGCCGATGGTATTCTCGTAGATTTTAATTAAATTACTTTTTATCGACCATTTCACGTCCAAACGAAGCTTTTTGAATGAATTTCAAAGTTTTCGAGCGATCCTAATCTGTCCTTTCATTGGTTATTAAATTGATCTAGCTCCTGATTTTTGTTCGCTTACCGAATAAAGTTTGTCCAAACAACGCGATGCATTTTCTAGATTTAAAATTTGTTCAAATTTTTAAAAATGAACAATATAGACTTTTTTTTTTTATGATTGTTTCCTTGTGAACAATATCACGAACTTACTGGATCGCACATATTCAGGTCATCAAGCAAACTATTTTTTTTTTTGTAGTTTAGCCGGAATGAGTAGATACGAAGCAACAGAATCGGATGCGTCTTTCGCCTTAAATGACGAACAGTGTGACTCTTCCAAGGACTGGACGTCGGAAAACGAACTTCAGAAAGACAGCTCTTCATCCAAATTTAAATCGCACAGATTGCGCACTCAAGCTAGAGCTGAAGAAAGAGAAGCAATAGACATAGCAAGACGTCTCAATTTCTCATTGGAACCGATGACGCCGATATTAAAAAACACCAATCCGATCAATACATCGATGACATCCGAAGGCGCCGCCGAAAGCTTAGAATGCTCTTTCGATATCAGACGTCCAGCAGCTCTCCAATTCACCTCTCCCGAATCCCCAAATTTCACGCCAGAGCCAAACTACGCTGCCTCGAGTAGACTTAGACTTCTGGGGAGGCGCTCGATAAGATCAACCAGTACCCCGTGTAGAGGCCCTACCTCAACCGTCAAAGATCTAGGGAATTTATGGGAAGCTTTTGACAACATCGAAGAAGATCCAGAATCCGCGGGGTCCAGCAGAGGTCCCGAGGTCGATTTCGACTCGGTAATGGACATTGATAGGAGCGGAGTGATTGAAGAAATGGTGGAAGGAGAAACAAGTTCAACCGGGTTGTCGTGGAAGGAAGGCATGAGCAACCTCATAGGGGACATGAGTGCCCCATTCAGATTACCCCTCCACCCGAGCAAACACCAAGACCTCAAAGCCATTTCCCCAGATACAATGGCCTGTTTGTTGGAAGGAAAATTTGACAAAATCCTAGAAAGGTTCTTGGTGGTCGATTGCAGATACCCTTACGAATACGAAGGAGGACATATTCCGGGAGCCATAAACATTTTCGAACAAGATTCCCTGCTAGAGAAATTCTTCTCTTCTTCTTCCTCTTATCGAGATGGCTTCGACCACTTGGTGGTGATCTTTCACTGCGAATTCTCGTCCGAACGAGGTCCCAAATTGATGAGGTTCATGAGAAACTATGACAGGGATGCCAACCAGTACCCGATCCTCTCCTATCCAGAGATCTACCTTCTCGAGGGCGGCTACTCTGCATTCTTCCAGCTCCATCCGACTCTTTGTCAGCCTTCGAACTACGTGCCCATGCTGCATCCGGACTACCAAGAGCAGCATCGAATGATGACTTCCAAGAGGAGAGGTATCCAGGAAGTGAGATCAAAAAATAAGATGATATGCCTCCAGAATTTTTGCAGTTCAAGCATTTAAATAAAGTTTCAAACAACTTTGAAAGGCTTTGTTCAGTCTTTGGACGTGTGCTTTCCATATTTTAGGGCATCGATCCGACTTTCGAGTCGGCCATCTTCTCAAGAATGTGGAAGAACAAAAAAATGAAAAAAATTCACACCTTGCCTCATGATAATGGGGCAGCACAGGGCCCTGAAGAAACTCAAAAGACCCCCAAAGGTGTGCCATAACATCTTAGCCACTTGGTTATGCTGTTGGCATCCTGTTATGAATAAAGTATTAATAGCTAATTCTCAGTAAGCTCGAAATAGCAAAGCAGCACGAGTTATAAATGGCAAGAGTTTCCTGGAACTCTGCCGACATCATCCGTGTTTGAGATTGGGACAGTTTCTTCAGACAAACAGTTCAACGAGGAAGTGATTTTCCTGTCGGGATCAAATGTAGTAGATTTTATTTTGGCTTAATCTCCGATTTAAAAACGCTCGCACACGAATCAATCCCAGACGGAAGTTATTTACAGGGCAAAAATGGCATCATTATCTCATTGCAGGTTATAATATTTAATATACATAAACATCATCATCGTCATCATCATCATCAACAACATACAACAATCATTCATCATCATCATCATCATCAAACATCTGACCCATGATGGAGAATCTCGCATGAAAAGGTCGAGCTTCGCAAGTCAATAGCTCGTGCATGGACGTCGAGTAAGCCCTGCGCTTGACCTTGTACGTCGCTTGACCTCTCACCTGTGAGTCCCTTGACTCGAACCTGAGATGGGGCAACTCCCCGTCCGAAACCGGGCAAAGGGAGCCGACCCTCTCCCCTCGAGTCGTGTTCGAGGTTCCGCCAGAAGAGAATTTGCCGAGCAACTTCGAAATCGCCGACGTTATGCCGACGTCGTCGTCGTCACCATCACGTTCTTGAGACTTGAGGCACACAGGTGAAGATTCCGTAAGAAATGGAGACTTAACTGAACAAACGTCTGAGGAAGCTCGTTCAGCCTTTGTCGAAGGCGACGACGACGACGACGGTGATTCTTCTGTGTTACTACGATTAACTTCGACGTCGGCTACCTCTGCATCGTTTACATCGAGTTTAATAGACGTTTCTTTGACGTTCTTGTCGTCGTCGTGGATGTCGTCGTCATTATTGTTGCTTTCGGACGCTTGTCGCGCCTTCATCATCAGAAAGTCGAGGTCCGTATTCACCAGCGCGTAGTCGTCGACGTCCTCCTCTTCGCCGAGGTCGACGAAGCGTGTCAGGTCGACGAACGACGTCATTGCCCTCATCTCGTCCAAATCTTCTTGTCTTTCGTGGCTGCAGCAGTACAGAATGGAGGCGTCGATGGGATGAGCCTCGGTGTTGAAGACGTATCCGCCTGGCGAATGAAAATGTAAACCGAGGTGACCGCCTAGCGAATGAAAATTTAAACCGAAGTGACCGCCTAGCGAGTTGAAAATAAATCCCGAGCTATTATTAATAAATGTTTTTTTTTTGGTGGATATTTTGTGATTTTGATCGAATGCATTCGTGAGAGACACGAAAATCATGACCGTCGCGAACATCCAAGACATACATCCAAACGTAGCCATTCAGAAAACAAAAAGCAAACCGACAAATTTAAACTGTTAGGACACCATCCATATCTATCCATCCATCCATCAATATCTATCCATCCATCCATTAACATCTACCCATCCATCCATCAATCAACATCTACCCATCCATCCATCAATCAACATCTACCCATCCATCCATCAATATCCATCCATTTATATTGGATGAGTTGGGCTAATATCAGACTTTGAAAAGGCCTTAATGTCAGAAAACAGAAACATCCTTGAATCCCACCTGCGTCGATGAAGCACTTTCCTCTGGTCGTCATGATCGAAGAGTGCGTCGATCCGTCGTTGTGGATGAAATTGTCCTCGTCGAAGATCAGGTACAGGTACTTGAGCGTTTCGGCCAGGAAAAAGGACTCCATCCTGTTGTCCAGAGAGTGGTCCTTGACGTTCTTCACCTGGAGAATTCACAGAGGGATGAATTGATATCCACACCATTCACCGTCGGAATGCACGGGCGACGTCTCGACTGACCGTGGCATATCCGCAAGGGGTTCGGCAGCTGTACTCTATGGTCTCCACCACGTCTATGGCCATGTCTATCAGGGACGGATCCCTCGTGGCACGGTACAGATACATTATGCTCTCCACGAGCTCTGTTGATTTAAGAGTTGCTTGGAAAGAGTTTCAATGGAAATGCAAGAGAATAATAATAACAATGAGTGCGCATTGTAATTTTTATTTAGCTGGTATTTTAACTGCACTTTAAATGCATGAAGGAAGGTACTAATGCATGCCAAATAACATAATATCATCATCCACCCAATCATCCCACCTGGTCTGAGGGGATAGCCCTCCCTCTGGGGCTGAGCCTCAGCCTTGGGGATGTTGTAGAACTCTGGTATGAAGCCGTACTGCCTCCATATTTGGTGGTAGTTGTGAAGGCTCTTCATGGCACTGTCCAAGTCACCAGTGAGGCTCTAAAAGAAAGTTCAGAAAGATTTAAAAATGAAAAATGTTGATGGTTATAAAGCACCAGTAAGCAAGTAATTCAAATAACTCCAAACCACAATGCATGTCTGATAAGTAAGTAAGTAAGTAAGTTTATTTATATAGTGCCATAAGCGTGAGCATCAGGGACGCTTAGACCATTTATATAGCGCCGGTTCCCAGGGGAGCTTTGTGGTGGTGCAAGCTGGGTTTCGAACACGACACGTAACGACCATTGCTTTTACTGTCGTTCGCAGGAACGCTACCCTCTGAGCCAACTTGCTCAAATGTTGGGCATTCACTTTACCAATCATTACCAACATCGACATCGTCTTTACTCGAAATCATTACCAACATCGACATCGTCTTTACTCAAAATCATTATCATCATCTCATCACCGTTCAGCCCCCCACCTCATAAGCCCATCGATCGGTCCTACCAGAAGTCCAGGCCAGAAAGCTTCGAGGGATTGGAAGAGAGGATTCGTAATGCTGCCTTTCTCCATGTGGGCCCAGAGATACCAGTCATCCTTCTTCAGATGTTTCTCTATTGCCTCCTTGTAATCTGGATGAAAAAGTCAAAGTCAGCTGCCAATCAGCCACGAAATAATCCTTGCATAATTTGGATTTTTAAAAAAAATATTTTTAGCATGTAAAGATATAAAAATGGCAAAATCGATGATGACGGCAATTGCGTCTTCACGGTAACGATGGCAAAAACAAGAATCATAATAAACGAAACCAGAACGCAGAAAATAACTGACACCGTACCTACAAACATCTTCATGAGATCGGGATACCCGAAGAGCATTGCACCTTTGACTAGATACTCGAAGTAGGAATCGACCCCGGCACCGATGGTCGAATCTAGGGCCGTCCACTTTCCGGTAGCGACGTCTATGTGGTTGCCCACCAGACCGAGACTAGACTTGTGAAACCAGAGACTCTGCAGGGCCCCGAGTGCCTTTTCCATGAAAACGGTCGCGCCCGTCAGCTGGGTCAGTGCCCCGAACTCGACGACGAACGTGCCGACTCCGGCAGTGCACGTCACTGGAGTCTCACCCTTTGGAACGCCGTACAGGAGGTTGATAGTGCCGTAGGGCATGCCGGTCGGAGTGTCGAACGCTGGTTGAAGAGGTTAGGTTTGGGGATTGTTAAAACGAATTCTGCTTAAAATGAGTTATTAAATGTTACTACGAAACGTAAATAATGAAGGAGAATATTTAGAGGAATAATCATACATTAATTTTTAATGATACGAAATCAATGCAGTCAAATATCATAACCACCCGGCAAGAGTTTCCTGGCCACCTTTTCGGCCAATCGGAGAAGGGGACCAGAACAAGGCCAACCCTCTTCTAGTTGAAGACCTGCCTTCTTTGACAAAAGATGAGCAGACAACAGTCCCCCGACAACTGTGAATGACAACAAGAAATGCTAGTCATTTTTGTAAATACTTTGAAGTAAGTGAGGCAAATGACTAATGATCCCCAGAATTATCAGAATTGTAAAAATATTATGTGGTATATAAAATATTACCCAGAATTATAAATTTCATAAATATTCAATGCTTTAAGGATGAATATTAATTTTTAGCAAAGGGAACATTAAGTATGAAATGTAACTTCTTGTATCTTGTACCGGACGAAAGAAGAACAACAATGTCCAATTTTGGTTTGTTTTTTTTTTGCTGTAGAAGATAAAATTTTTATTCAGATCAGACCCAAACCTACATCCTGCCATCTGCCACTTTTGCCAGAAAATACAATTGCAAGGATAAATATTGCGTCAATAAATGAATTGTTAAAAAAAATTTATTAAAATGATTTTTTTTATATAATATAATAATTTTTCAAATTTATTCTTTGACGAAAATTAATTAATTATGTATTATTTAGTTAATATCTGTTTAATTAGTCTTTTTTTTATTTTAATTGCAAAATTAAAAATTTATTAATTTTATTAAATAAAAAATTTTAATTACAAATTTATATTCGTGATCTTTTGTCATTAAGCTCCAAACAGTTTTTCCTGTCAAATGTCACAACAAACAAGAATACATTCCCAAGCATTTGAGAAAAGACAAAGCAATAACAGCAGCAAAATGTCCTACAACAACAGTAACAACAACGACGAAAACCAGCTCAAGAAGTTGTTCATAGGAGGATTGAACATCGAGACGACCAACGACAGCTTGAAAGCCTTCTACTCCAACTGGGGCGAAGTCGCCGACTGCAAAGTCGTGATGGACGCCAACACGGGACGTTCGAAGTGCTACGCGTTCTTGACATTCGCCGAGACCGAGGCCTTGGACAGGTGCATGCTCGACAGGCCTCACGTCGTCGACGGCAAACAGGTCGACCCCAAGAGGGCCATGCCCAGAAAAGAGGTGCAAAACATCGAGGCTAACCAACGCGTCAAGAAGATTTTCATCGGCGGACTCAGGGATCTGGTAGAAAGCGAGATTAGGGAATACTTTTCGAAGTTCGGTAAGGTGGTGGCTTTCGACATAGTCATCGACAAGGCCACCGGTAAGACCAGAGGGTTCGCCTTCCTGACTTACGACGACACCGACTCCGTCGACAAGACCGTTTTGCTGAAATATCACACTATTAGGGACATCAGAGTCGAAGTCAAAAAAGCAGTTGAGAAAGATGGCAGGAGAGGAACGGGCGGACCGATGCAAGGAAGGGGTGGCATGGGCAGGCAAGGCATGCATTCAAACAATGTTCCTATGCCTCAACTTGGGGCTTATGGAGGACACTATGCCATGACACCAGACATGCAAGCTCAGTGGAGCATATCGCAGATGTGGAACCAATGGTACAGCGGGCTCGAGGCCGGCATCGGATACCCTCTTGGATCTGACTACGGAAACGCCCAAGGAGGTGGAGCCGCGAGGGGCAACAGGCATGCGCAGAGAGCTGCCGGTCCCTACGAAAACTCCAACGTCGGTGCTTACGGGAACGTCAATGCCAACGCTTCCTACCCCTATGCAGTAGCTAATGCCTACGGTACCCAGGGCAGCAGTGCTCCTCTTCATGGATCCAATGCCACTGCCTATGGCACCAACAATGTTGCTCAGCCTTATGGATCCAATGCCAGTGTAGCTGGGGGTTATGCTCAGAATTAGTTTAATGAGGTTTGATTTGTTTTTGCAGATATGCTCGTAGGATAAGGTGTAGAGATGAGAAGTGTAATTGAAACATGTACTCTTAGGTGTTTTTAAAATACAATCTAATTAATAAATAACTTGTCTTCTGAAAGTGTATAATTCATAATTTGTTTTTTAAGTTCTTTTATAAATTCAAATAAAAAGAAAAATAAAAACCAAACGAGCAGTTGGAACGTCGACATCCCTGGAGCTATTATTCATGAAATTTTTATGCGTTATAAAATCACAAAAACACAATGTTTTGAAACCATTTTACTTTTAAACTGGAGCTGATTTGTAGTCGTGCACGTGCTTATTTATGATATGATTTCGGCCAGACCCATTTTTCAGAAACAGGATTTCCAGTCCTGTTCGCAACGACATCTTTATCGTCTAATTACTACTACCATCACTAAATAAACAATTTAGCTATGTACAAATTTGAAGGCAAAAAAATTTAGATCACTGAAATTTTCACAAAATTCAAATTTACCAAGTGACGTAATGAGACCAATGTGCAACTTAAGATAGAACAGTTAGATGACCTCGTTTGACAGGTTTTAATTCTAATAAGCATTGAAATAATAATATATAATTAACAGTATAATATATAATATAATTTATAATATAATATTAATAATATATTAACAGCAAATTAATTTTAATCAATAGTTGGACATTTTATTTATCTATGTAAACAACTCGTTAGATTCAGAATCTTCTGTTTCGAAGTTGTTTACATTTTCTCAGAGTTTGAAAGTCAAGAAAATTTGTCATTTTGAAAAGCAGCAGCAACAACACTTTGATATAAAACCCTACAAAATCGAGCAAATATCCACCAAAAACTAAAATGGAGGTAGAATCGACTAAACGAAAAATGCAAACTCATGATAACATTGGACTTTGGGAAAGACACACAAAAGGCATTGGCTCCAAGTTGATGAACAAGATGGGCTACGTCGTCGGCGAGGGACTCGGACGAAACTCGGACGGAAGGCCGGTGCCGTTACGAGTTGAATTTCTGCCCCAAGGAATGTCTTTGGACAAAGTCATGGAGACGAGAAGCAAGAAGCCAGATGCGTTCATGTCGCGTCCCAAGCCAAAAGACGTTAAATTACCTGCTCAGAAGTCCAAACGGCCTAAATCGATAGGGAAAACCATCACCATCGTAACCAACCGATCGGCTCGTGCAGAAACCAAATTGTCCCCCGACTCTAAGAAAGAAGTCCAATTTTTGACTACTCAAGACTTGGCCAAAATGTCAGAAAAGGACATCACGATTACGCTACTGCAGACAGGCGAGGAACTGGATGACATCAACTTTGAGTTCTACAAGTTGAAAGACACTTTAGAGAGAAGCATCGAAAAGGGCGATCAAGCTGTGGTTCAGATGGTGAAAAGGAAGATCGACGAACTTCAGATATATCGAGATCAGTTGAGGAAGTCGGAGAGATTCTTGAAGAACCAGAGTAGTTCCAACACGGCCCTTAAGAAGCTCCTCAAGTTTTGAAAGTATCATGGAAGATATGCCCACTAGTGACACTCTGTTTAGGATAGAATGGCCAGGACTGGGGCTGGGAGATACATTTTGTATATTTTTTTTGGTGTTGTTCGATAGGCAGTGTCAAAACGATGTCCATTTAGTAATGTCGACGAAACGCAATTATCATCTCTGCATACAAATGCGAGGTACTAGAAATAGTGAATGTTTGTTTCAAACTGATACAGGTATTTTAGTTAACATATTTACTCTGCAAAAATTTCAAATTAGAAATTTAAAATCATAAGCTTGTTTTGCTCTATTTCTTATGGTTTTTGATTTTGTGAACAGAGTTAGTAGAAACTTGAACATTTACATCGTCTTAAAAATTGATTGCCATTCCAAAAATAATAACAATCGAAACATATTTAACCAACAGTAGCCATGCCTTTAGTTCTGCCATGTGATGTGCTACATCGTTGAATTTGATTTGATTAAAAACCTTTCTCAAACAAAGATACAAAATTAATTAATGTAATAATAATAATGATATTTTTAATATGCAGTATCTTTTGATCTGCAAGTGAAATTAAAAATGTGACCAAACCGTATGTAATGAACAAGCCTTGCAATAACAAAATCTTAATAATTCGAGAACAAGAACATCAAACAGACTACTTATTGATTGTCATTTTTCCCAAAAGAGTTCTGATTTAGAGAACTACATCGAGAAATGGACAAAATGAATGTAAACCAAAACGCTTATAGTGAGCTCTTAATCAGTCTGAACCGACTCCAGATAGACGACGTGGCCGCCCTGTCTCAAAGGTTTCGAGAACAAAACCTCGGCTCGGACGGGAACGTCCTGGAAGCATTCGCAAAACTGAACCTCGGCTCGGACGCGAACGTCCTGGAAGCGTTCGCAAAACTGAACCTCGGTCCCCGGTTTACGTCGTCCTCCCTGACGGCCACGACCGAGAAAGTCTCCCTGAAAGAAGCTTCTTTGTCCGCTTCTTACGACCCCGAACTTTCTGGAGATGAAAATCCCCACTATTATTTTATAATCGAGCAGCTTCATAATTGTCACCTCCAGAGAACGACCAGGCACCGAGATTAAGTGGGCCCTTAACTCTGTGCGGCACGTTGCCAGGATTTTTATTTTTTAACGTGTTTTAGTGTCTCGTCCAGTGGATTATAAAATAATATAAAATAATAATATAAAATTTTTGTTGAAAACATACTTTATTTACATGACACTGTAGAGTTCCTTCCCCAAGGGACCTGCACATCGACAGTACTTAATTCTCATATCGATGGCTTCTGTTGTTGTGCTTTTCTTAAAGTTGTTTCCGCCAAATTCGAGTCACGAGCTTTTTCAATAAATCGATCGAAAGAGATTTTGATTTTTTCTAAAAAATTTTTCCAAACCAACCAAAAATGCTTTGCAAGAAATACTCCTCATCTCACTCGTTGAATGTGCCAACATTGATCCCAGTAAATCGTGCAGGCCTTAATAACCTCTAAGCGTGTCAGTGCTATTGATGGCTAACTCTCGCAAAAATTCACCTCTCCAAACTACTGCAATATTTTCAATCGATCCGACGAGTAAATGTAAACATGAAAAAAATTACGTCGACCGTAAAGGCAGACTCAAGATTTGCCCGGATTAGAAGAACTAGGAACTGACCTCTGATGTTGGTTTCGAAGACGGACACGTTGAGGTCCCTGTCGAAGTCGAGAGTTTTCAGGAGCATCTCGACGGCCCGTCGAAATTCCGTATGGTTTCCCAAGATGACCAGGGTGTCGAGGGAATCTATCAGCGTCAGAGAGTAGCTGTCGGGGAAGAAAACGATCTTTTGGGATTATTGAATGCAATCAAAACACTAAATGATATAATTGTGCATCATTATAATTATCATTACTTTAGTTACAGACAAGCTTACTGAGATTTGTAAAACCTTGCAATTGTTGACAAGTAAGAAGCGTAAGACAATATGCTCAACAAACACAGAAAACACCAAAACCATTAAGAATTTGCAGCCAAGCTCTTATAAATTCACAATGCATCAAAACATCATGCAACCTTCCCCAAGTGTCCTGCCCATCGCAAGTCAAAGGTCGAAGTTCGTCTAGTGGAAAGGCATGCTCCATGTAACCCTGGTATGCATGATCAAACATTTGCTTGACCTTGTTTCTTCAAAAACAAGAAATTAGATCATGTAAATGTCATGGCTGTTAACAGAAATTAGATAGCATAAACATGTGGCTCTTTGTTAGCAGACACAGTAAATAATATAAAACTAAGTATTTTACTTTGGCAATGTAGTTCCTGTTTTCAAGTAAAACAAGCAGATATTCGTTTTACCACATAAATCCTAAAACATTCCTGTCTTTTGCTTCAACATCAAGCCTAGGCACAACTTTCCAAAATACTATTCCATTATTCTCTTTCAACTATTTTAACCAGTTCAATTAAAACTCATTAGCTACTATAAATACTATTGTCTGATGAATTCAAGCATATGTTCAATTAGCCATTTCTTACAAAGTATGAAGAGATTCTCTCAAAGAGGTTCTAAAACTATCAACAAAAACATATAAGTTTTCTCCTGCAAACTCACTTGTAAAGCAGAATAGTCTGTTCATCGTGTCTCTTCGCGAGCAGAGTAAAAAGTGGAAAATAGAGCAAAGTTATGACAACGAATAGCGATAACTTGGACGAAAATCCTCTCCATCGGTAACCCATCTGTGACACGACTCAGCCTGTTCTCAATCATTGCACGTCAATATTTCCAAAGAATGTCATATTATATCAATTTACACGTGTCGCCTTTTTCGTATTTGTGTCTGCTCTAAATTATCCGATTAAGTATTAAAAATTAATCTTCAGGTTTTCGCTTATTTTAAAAATACTATTTTTTGAATTTACATCGAAACCATCTGTAACTTATCTGCTCGATTTTTCAGCGAGTGGAGCTTAGCCTGTTGGAAAGTTAGTTCGTTTTTGTTTAAGATTTAAGATCATTTAAGTTGTAATCATTTCAAATTCGTAAGTTAATTCAATTAATATTCTTTCCCTGCTGCATTTAAAGTTGCTACCTTTTGATTTAAAAACCCATTCAATTTTCCAGCCATGTTTACCATTTTGCAAAAGATTTTTTTTCACTATTACTTTATTTAGACTAGTATTATTATCTGCACTAATAGTATATTACATGAAAACTTTTATTTCACAAAAAATTAAATCGACATTTGAAGCTGCTTGACACTTACCTCAAAAGTCATGTATCTCACGCATACTCATTCATTCGTTACTCAGAAAAAAATTTACCCAATTATTCTGCTATGCAGGTGGCCCTCCTAACGGGATGTGAATCCCTTTGGGTTTTGCCTTTGCACATCACCATTTATTTTCGGTTTCTGTTATCTTCGTGTTTACATTTTTATTCGCTTGTGTTCGACTTTCTTAAAACAAAACAAAAGATCAACTCTGTTCAGAGACTCGATTAATAAAGCATTCAAACCAGACATTGGACCAAGTACTGAGGTCCAAGTACAAGTACCTGAAATCGGCACTGCAAGTATTACTTGAATACAAGTACAATTACGAGTACCAAGTACCCATGTCTGATTCAAACCACCTCCAAACTATTGAATTAAACGAATTGAATTTGTCTCACTAAAGTTACATTTGTAATAAAAATTTTTCAATTGAATCCAAGTGCATGCATGTAGATTGAAGTGAATATAACATTCCCTCATTTAGAATCAGAAATGTGATCAGCGAAATCCGAAGAGATTCTGCTACCATCTGAATTTTTAAGCAAAGCTTAACCCATTTATGAATAAATTATTTGTAAAAGCAAAGCCTTTATATATAAATATATATAAATACAATATATACAGCTATAAATATATATAAATATATATATATATATCAATATATACATCTATCAACATATACATCTATACTTAAATACATATTATCCTAAAAAGTTGAATCTATAATTAATTATAATTAAATTAATTATAATTAAATTAATTATAGCCTCCATAATTAATTATTTAAGCATAAAAAATAAAACATAAACTTCACTCTTTTACCGCTCGACTTCTGCCATAGTCCTCCAAATAAGAAATTCTTTCTGACTTGAATGTCCTGGCCTGTTACTTCAAGCTTGTGTGAAAGCATCAATTTTGCATGGAATTGGAGTCAACAAAAAGCGCCAAAAAAAGCTTTTCAAACTTGCATTAGAAAAAGAGAAAAGAAATTGACTTATTTTCAGTGTTTGGCCGGGATGTGCCACTGGACAGGGGCCCCCACCATCCAAAGAAATATTTCTTTTTTGTCTTTTTTGCTTGAGGAGGGGGGCGACAGGACTGACGCAGAGGCCTGAGGACCCCCATCACCACCACTATACTGCACCGGGGTCTGCACCTGGGTAAATCCGGCACTGCTTACATTATGGAATAATTATAAACACCTTTTAAGGATAATTACCTCAAGATTTAGTCGATTTTCTATTCATAAAAGCATACGCAAGCATATAGTTGGCTAGAATGGTTGTACGATTATTTAGAGACAAAATATAGTTTTAATAATTTATTTAGTCAAATTTTCGTACTTGTACTTTTTGTTTCAATTTCATGAAGAAATTTCAGCCCTTCTGCATCAGCCAAAATAATTTTTTCAACAAAATGTTCCTGCCAGAAACTTTTTGACGAATTCTAAAACTTTCTAAAAAAAAATTTTTCACAGTTTCTACCTGCTAGCCCAAAAAAAGTCCATAGCAGCCTCTTAACTCACCGCGACCCTCGAGGGAGGAGGCAGGGGGGGATGTTCCCAGGAGCCCGCTCGGGTTTAAAAAAACTTTTTTTGCTTTTCCATTACCATTGACATAACACAAACAGCTCGAAATTTCTGTCGGCGGTCCTGGCCCTGACCATCCTCCAGCCACTCACTTCAACTACCCAATCATTTCAGCCGTTTTGAGATGCTATGTAATTATAAACTAAGTTATTATATTTGTTATTATAAATAATTATAAATATTATAAATAATAAATTATAAATAACAACAAATACAATAGCATAGTTATTATAAATAATAACAAATATAATAACACAGTTTATAATAATAACAAATTTTAATTTAATAATAAATAAATAAATATCATAAATAATAAAAAATAAAGAGTATTGGAGCATTCGGAAATCTGGCCAACCCACCCTCCCGAACGTCCATCCACCTTGTGTACTCACATATATTCGGTCCTTAAGCGCTAAATAATGCAGGTGCGCACGCAGCGAAGCGAGGTCGCAAAAAGACCTGCTCTCTGGCATGTCCAGACTTTGTCTCCTGCCCCATTGCGTTATTTATAATCTTTTTAAAAGATTTTTGAGAGGATCTTTGGTCGTTCAAGGTTTTATTTCTTTGATTTTACACACACAAAAAAATTATTATTATTAATGAAGGTTTGGGGTTTCAGAGGTCGTGAGATGAGCTGATGAAAGGATGACCTCACGGGTTGATTTCTGAATTAAAATGTTTAATATTAATAATTCAATAACAACAACAACAACAACAACAACAACAATAATATCAATAATAATAATAATAATAATAATAATAATAATAATAATAATAATATCAATAATAATAACAATAATAGTAATAGTAATAGTAATAATAATAATAATTTAAAAAAATTGAATTTTTGAATCTAAGAGCAATGAGAAACCCTTGTCCAATCGTACCCCTGAGCCCGGGTGCAGGAGTACCCCGGGGCAACGAGGGGATAGGAAACCTAGCGGACTCGATTTCCTCATTAGGAGAAGATGTGTCGCATTTAAATGAATTAAAATAAAAATAAGCAGGAAAAGGAGGGAAAATAATTTTTACGGCAACGGAAATTAGAATAATTAATTTCAGATTTGCTCGACTGGCTTCAGTTGTTCATATTTTTTAAAGGGGATTAAATATATATATATATATATATTATATTTTTATATTAATTAATTAATTGATATTATAATTTTATATAAGTAATA
>MPNW01001067.1:4889-15457 GCA_011800805.1 Hirudo medicinalis
TTTAGTAATGGTTACATTTATTTTTGAGGTTGCCTGGCAAAATGTGCTCAAGAAATCAAGGTTGCATCATTTGATAACAAAGAGATCCTCACCCATCTTTCATCACTGGTTCAACTTCTTCTGCAACATTGTAGTAGCCAATGGCCTGATCCAAACATGTTATGGTCTGCTCTATGTCTAATGATTTTAGTCAATTTTGTTAATATAAATTTAATGGAATTTTTCTTTAGTAGACCAAACTTTTGCAACTCATCCATGTTATAATCCAATACTCAAGTTTAAAATATAAGAAAATCTAGCTGAGTTTTTATGCTCGTTGTTAACGATTAACTAATTGGTAATCACACAAACCATTTGATCAAAACACATACTTTCATGCCTCCTCTGCAGATTTCCTGTTTCCTGATAAATGGGCATGATGGTGTCTTCCAGTTTTGTCAATCTCTTCTCAAATGAATTTAAAATGGCTAGCATGCTTTCTTTCATTCGCTCACTTTTTGCCAAAGATTCCTTGAGCAGAGATAAGTTTTCTGTTTCCTGCAAGCAAGCATTCATTATTCTGGATTTAAGAAATAAAATTGAAAAATTATTTTATGTTATTTTAAGAATCAGAAGCATTGGGTCAAAGACTTTTTATATGCCTGAAATTTATCTACCCTTCAGAAGAATAATGTGAGATGAACCATAAATTTGAAACTATGCAACAGTTATATTATGAACATTTAATAGTGATTGAAGTTTTAAATATAATAGCTTGTTTGTTGTTAATGCGAACACAACCTAGCATGCTTGCACAATAAAATTCTAGGTGAAAGTAACTTGTACGTCATTCCCCAAAAAAAGTTGCTTTGCCATTTTTTTAAAAGATATTTTCAATGCAAAAACAATTTGTTATTGAAAATATTAAATGATAGAACACTAACAAAAAACCAAAAATTTAAAATCAACATTCAAGTCATCTACAAAAATAGATGATACAAACAACCTTTTTAAGTTTACTCGAAACATCCGATCTTTCAATTAAGTCGTGCATTTTTAGCATATCAAAAAAACGAGTCTTAAAAGTAAGCAATTCCAACAATTTACGACGTTTCAGCCGGAAGAGTAAGCATCTCCAATCAAGAACTGATTAGCTGGACATCAGCTTCTCGCGAACGGTGTGAAAATGTAAACAAAACGCGCTAGCTTGGTAAGAAAAAATAAACAAAAGCAAATTTAAAATAAAGTGAAATATCTCGTGACTGATATTAATTTATCGACCCTGGTAACAGTATCGCCATCACTGTTGATATCAGTGATTTTTTCTAGCATTCTATATATGTAATCAGTGGCGGATTTAGGGGGCATGGCCCCGTGATTTTTAGTCTAAGAAAATATCTACTTTATTTCAATAATTTACGACTTTGGATGAAAATATTAGTATTTTTTAATCAACAAAAACTAATATAGTGACACTGTCTCAATGGACAGATTCAAACCGACAATACTACCCCAGCCTTCAACCCCAAAAATTCACTGATAAGCTTTAGTCACAGTTCATTAGTGGATTCAGTGGCGGATGAACTTCGTCCTATTTGTGACCAAAGCTTGCACATAACACACACCTATCTCATGAACGGGACGCTGAACTTCGCCCTTAACTTGCAAGATGAGGCTACTTGCTACACCCAGCACGTGACGACGATTCCCTTGCATCAGGAGCTACCACCATCCTTTCTGAGTGCCTATATAAGGCACCAAGGCGACTTTACTCTCTCTACTTTACTACTATTCGCTTTTCTACTCTCTCATTAACTTCACAAAAATCGTTATCATTAAATATGTCAAGTAAAAAACAAAGAAGCGAAAATATGATCCAGGGACTTGAAGAGCGCTTTAGTCAAAGACACAGTGCCATTGCATTGGCCTCTAAGTTGATGCCATCTGTTACGTTGAACAATCCTGAAGCATTGTCCAGTGATCAGCTGAGGATGATTACAGATGCTTTTCCAGACTTGCCATCGATACATGGCTCACAATCAGAGTATGAGCGATGGTGGTTAAAATGGCTTGAAGATAAAGATGTTGGGGGAACAATATCAAATTGTGTAGATTCTCTACATTGGGCAGACAATGATTTATACCCAAATGTTATAATGATTTTATTCATTTCGGCTATCAGACCACCCAATGAAGAACAAGAACAAGAACAGCTAGCAATGAAAGAAGTTTTTCGACTCTCAAAAAAGGTTAAAAACATATCTTCGATCTACGCTGACAGCTGACAGACTAAATGGGCTATCTCTTATGAGCGTAAATCAAGATATTGAAATACCATAAGAGGCAATAGTTGACAATTTTGGTAGATTAGGTCCATATCGTCTTGCCTTTTTATAAAACTTTTACTTTGAATAAATTTGAAATTTTTAAATTAATTTTTTAAAGTTTCAAAAGTACAATAATAAGCAAAATGGCTATAAAATATCCGCCGGCTGATATTTGCATCAGCATTTAGGGGTGACCATAATGGATCTAGGTTCAAGTGTGCGCCCCCCTCCCCGCCAAAGCGTCCTAATTCCGCCCCTGTAATAGACCCGTAAGCACTTGATTTCGTGTCCGGGTCTGGTAAACAGTTTTGTTATTGTCAAAAGTATTCAATAGAGGATTAAACTATTATGCGCTTACTGTCACTTGAATAGTGAATTAAATGAATAGTGTAACGAGCTAAATTCAAGATGCATGTTTAGATTTTTGACTATGAATTTCTTTGAGATGTGTAGAGATGCAATGAATAAATGTTAGAGCCTCTATTTGAACATTCTTTTGAACTTCTCATTCAAAGCCTACGATCACAACCATAATCGTAATTCATAAGCGAAATGTTGAGGGACAGACGCAATACTTAGGCAAATAGACACAAGATCGAAGTATAGTTATAAACTTGAAGTAGTGCAATAGTTACAATAACTTGCTTCAAAGTATTTCAAATTGTAGATAATTTTAAAGTATATTACAAAACAAGAAATTTTAATGGAATTTGACTTTATTGCAAGCCAGTTTATTTCTAAATTAATTATCTAATAAATCATTTGAACTAGGAAAACACTAACGTATTCCTACAAACCAAATAAAACCCTTAGAACTTAAAAATCCTACTGCTATAGTCATATTTAACAAAATCAGCAATAAAGTACGTACTGGTAATTTGAAGCAATGACATATAAAAAAAAACAGAATTTGTGAGAAAGGGAACACAAACAATTCAATAGTGAAAAATAGCAGCAATGACACCTTATTCATTCGGGCTGTTTTGGTAAATGTAATAGGTTTCAGGTGCTCATGCTAATTAATACAAACATTTATATAAATATACGTAGTATATATATATATATATATATGTAATATTGTAATTGTTATCATTAAACAAATCGTAATAATGGCAATAACATTATGAAAACGTTATTTTAAAATTATCCTAAAATGAATCTGTATACTTATTAATATTTGATTATTATCGTCATTTGTTGACACAAATTAAAGACTAATATGAGATTAAAGATAAAGCCAAACTCAGAACTCATAATAAAAATGTGAATTATTAGCGTAGCATTCAGTAGGACAAACGCGTACATTATTCATAATATTGACAGCCCACGTTCAATATATAAGGTAAAGTTGCATAGCGAGGCGTGTCTTTATGAATACTTTGAAGTTATTTTGAAGATCGCGAAACAATTGGAAATATTTTCAAATGAAAACAATGCCTTTTTTAAGTGATTGATGTTGTCTCCGTAAATGTGGCATTAAAGTTTCTTTAACAAATTGTGACATAAGGAAAAGTATTTATAATATCTACTGCTTATTTCATAAAAAAGAAATTTGTCGCTGGATCAGTTTCAATTATAAATGTCTGCCAAAATTAAATGCGGGAAGATTTTTGTATTAATTTGTTTATTATTTCTTCTGACGGGACTTATGAAAGAATGGATTCTCCATGACAGTGAAGTGAATCACATCTACATGGAAGGGAATGACAGTCAAATTCCACTTGTCAATCTTTTTGAAAATCTTCACCTCTCAGAACAAAACTCTGAGAGTCTTGAAAAGGTAAAAGAAATGAATGTCAAGTTAGAGAATCTTAGAAGAATTTATTTAGAAAATTCTAACGCAACCGGATTACTGGTTGATTTACCACAGCCGAAGAAAATCCTTTACGAGGGTAATCCCCAATATTTTGAGTTCGTCAGGAATTTTACCTGCGTCACCACTCTGACACTCACCTGGAACAAAACAGAAAAAGGTTATTTTTCTCAGATAAATGTGGTATTACATTTTCAATCCAATGCCTTTAATCACGATTACGGATGGTTGCTTAATAAAAATTATTATCGTTTCACTGGAAGTCAGTTACTTTGCGAATGGATAATTAAAGGTGACATCAATTTTCGCTATGGATATATGTACAATTACACTTGCAACAGTGATATAAAAATGGCATCCATTCCAACACCGATCGAACCTCTCTTCTTCAACTCAAGAAGTCCAACAGTTCACGATGTAGGACCTAGTCCACCGCCACACCATTTTGAAATGCCAATGGTTTACCATGCCATGCAGATTTTTACAAAAAGTGTTGTATCAAGCTTGGGTGAGCCATTCTGTGGAGAAATTCAAGTTAAACCCCACGATTGCCTAAATGGTCCCAGTTCTCCACCAAATGCAGCCACTATTTCAACCTTCCCATCCTACAGGGAAGTTTTTGTTATCTCTCAGAGATGGGGCTGGGGATACTTTCACAGAATGATAGAAAATATTCCAAGGATGGCTTTATTCCTAGAATTTCTCAGAAAATATACAACAATAAAAATATTGGCACATGATAACTCTCAAAAACTTCTTGAAATTCTTGAGACATTGGGTTTGAGTCGAGATCGAGTGATCACGGGATGGATTAGAGCAGATATTGCTTACGTTCCCAGGGCAACTTCTTGTGGCATACCGAACATGATAGAAATGCAATATTTTCAGCATTACAACTACCAATTTATAAAACGAAATCTCTTAGTGCAAACAAATATACAAAGAAATAAGTTTATTTTTGTAAAGAGATCAGGAATGAGACGTTTCGCAAATCATACTCTGATCGAACAATTGCTGAATAAAACTTCCAAAGAATTTGGTTTTAAATTCGTCGTATTTGGAGACAATCCTTCTCCAGCACTGAATGAGACGATGATCTTATTTTCATTGGCCTCCATTGTTGTTGCTCCTCATGGCGCCGGTTTGTCCAATTTGGTTTTTGGTCGACCTGGAACTCTTGTCATCGAAGGATTGTGCAACAGGCCTTATACCAACCTTTGTTACCAACGAACAGCATATGCTTTGGGCATGCGATGGCATGGAATACCTTCACTCTCAGGTTGTGAGGGTGTGGTAGATGTTGACGGAGAGGAAATTGATTTTGTCCTTAGATCATATATTCGAGTTATTTCCGCCGATAAACTTAAAAGTTAAAGTTGTTTGAATTATGCCAGTTATATTAAAATAATTGTTATGTTGAAATAATATTGACTCAAATGTTTCAGCTTGGAAATATAATTTGAATTTAAAACAATTACGATAGCATTATTTAAAAGTGACTTTTATCAAATTTATTCAAGGTTATTTTCGTATTTGTTATATGTGAATGCTTAACAATTCGACATTGAAATGAATGATTTCAAACGCTTGTCAAAATGTAGGTTTTTGGGTGTTTGGCTTGATGAACATATGACTTGGTCAGATCATATTAATTACGTCCTATCCAAAATTTCAAAAAATAACGGAATTTTATCTAAGATTCGATTTTTTATTGACAAAACTGTTGCACTTATGTTGTAATATTCACTTATTTATCCATATTTATCATACTGTAACATTGTTTGGGCCTCGAACTACACTTCAAGACTAAAATCCCTTCACATATCTCAAAAACACTCTATTCGTATCCTCTTTGATATTCCTCCTTTGTCATCTTCCAAACCATCCTTCTATGAAAATTCTATTTTAAACATTTATCAAACAAATGACTTTTTGATTGCCATCTTATTATATTTATAATAAATATAAATATACATTTATGTATAAATATGCAAACAATATATTGCCGCATTCATTTAAAAACGTTTTACACGTTCATCTGATATTCACTCATTGTTTGCGGTCCGCCTATAAATATAGATCTGAAGCTTCTCGAACCATGCTCAAAAAATGTTCATTGAAGTGCTCTGGCCCTCTCACATTTTCCTCGATTCCCATCACCATTGCATCACCATTACATCCTCATTACATTAAGTCCGTATCTATATTCAAACATACGTACAAATCACATATTCTAAGTAAGTAAAATCGTCTCATGTGGATTTTCTGAAGTGCGCCCGATTTCTCTTACTGAGAACTGCTACCTTATTTTTTGAACTTCTGAACGATTCATTTCTTTTGTGATACTCGGCTTTAAATTTTTATTCATTGGAACAGGCAGCCCATCAGCGGGAGTATATCGCTTCGGGTTGCCCTTTTTTTACAAAATTTATGATTAAGTATGTAATTATGTGGCTTTTGTAACTGTCTTTAATGACATTTTGTTTAATAAATCTAAAAAAAATGATGAGTTGTTGAATGTTGACGGTATTTCGTGGGGCATTTGTTGTCATTTTTCATAAATCTTTTAGTAGTCGTTTAGTGAATCCCTATGATAGTTCATAATATTGTTTCGGTTGTAAATAATATTTTCTTATTCTTCATAGCTTTTAGTAACATAGAAAGCTTTCAGCAGCGACAAAACAATCTGCTAAAATTCGGAAGAAAAGCACAATCATTTCTTTGTATATTTGTATATTTTAACTTTAACTTGAGATTTTAACATGAATTCCACAAGCAATAACTTTTAGTATAATATTTCATTGTTGCGACTTTACAAAATTTCTTAGAATTCTCAGTGTGTGCCAAGCCATTATTGATGCTATGTAAAAAATAATAAAAAAAATAAATAAAGCCTGTCACTGATAAATTACCATCTAATCTTCTGAACCGCTTTGAAATGTCTACACATAATGTCCTATCACAAATAAATAATGTTTATGTATTTATTATTTCAGCAACTTGTGCGTTGTCTGCGAGAGTTTTGTAGCATCGAAATCTAGAATTAATTTATCTTAAAAGTCTTTATCTTTATTATCTGCCAATTGCATGCCATTGGAGTTTTCCTAGACTCTGACTTGACCATGAATACCCACATCGGGCATGTCTCGCGTGTGTGCTTCATGATGCTGCGACAAATCAAGGCTGTTGCAGCATCCCTTCCGGTGTCTGGCCTCAAGACNAGCGCTGGAGATAGAGGATTCGCGGTTGCTGGCCCAAGAGTATGGAATACTCTTCCCCCAGAGGTCACTTCCGCTGCGACTGTTGAAGGCTTCAGAAAAAGACTCAAGACGCATTTGTTCAGTGGCCACTTTAAATTTGTCAAATAATAATAATAATAATTATACAGAACGTAACTTCATTTTTGCTGTATGTTGACCAAAGTTTATGGCTAAACATTAAATTTTACCACAAGCATCGTAAAATGTAATCTGTTTATTTTGGTTGAATTTAATTATAACCTCTGAACTAACTTGCGCGCCATGAATGTTGTAGAACATAATGGTTATTGAATAAGGTCTTTCGCCCGCAATTCACGTTGTAGAATTTTTGTAAGTTTGGATTTTGAAGTGGATTTTGAATTTTTTGAAGTGGATTAATTTAATAGACCGAATAAAGCGTAGATGCAGCCTCTTAAATGCTTGTTTTCATATATATTGCAATTTATAATTTGCAAGATTGTGATTTGTCATTAACTTGGCGTATATGTTTTCGCTAGAGGACTTCAAAAATTCCTTTGTATGAAGTTGATTCGTTTCAGGTGGATTCTATTAATGTGGGTCAGGATGTCCCTCTTTACATTCTATGGTAGGTGTTGCAAAATACTCCCCGGCCAAGGAAAGCAATCGACAGAAAAATTTCTATTGATGGATTATTACGTGTTTGTAGATAATATGTTCTATACAGAGCGTTTAAATCATTTCCCAACTTTTGCGATACTGTTGTTGTTGGTAAGCAAAATACAAGGAAAAAAAAAACAACGTTTCTTTGGTTGGTGGAGGCCCCTAAGGCACATCCCGACCATGCCAAAATCCCTCACTGCATGCAGGCCTAAAACGCTATAAAATTTCCTCACATAACGCTTATTGAACATTTACGTTTTAGAAGCTTGATTACTGAAATAGACTCATAAATTTTTAACATATACTTAACCTCTCTGTCTATTGCTTTAAAATATTTGTTTCGTTTGGTGATAACATTTGGTCGCCGAGGTTAGACTCTGCTGGGAGTTCAATAACCATACACCACGAAAAAAAATGTGCACATAAAATAAAATGGACAACACGATTGATCACCGCATGCAGTCACTTACAAAGAAAGATTACAGTTTCTAAAGCTTCCTTCATTACTTCACAGGAGGAGGGAAGCGATCTTAATCATGCTATAAAACATGATACATGGATTTGTGCCAGGTGTTGCATGCCCTGCAATAACGTTCTGCCCCGACGAAAGGACAAGAGGGCATGACCTGAAATTGTCAACTATATTGACCCGTAGGGAATTTTTTTAAGAAAATTTCAGAAAATTTGTTTTCAGTAATAGGGTGGTGCGTAGAATCTTTAGAATTGTGCGGTTTAGATCTAGATTGCTTCTCACGTGGACAATTACATGTTGCGTATTCTAGAGTTGGCAAACCAGACAATCTCTATATCTTCATAGACAATGAAACAACAAAAAATATTGTATACCCACAAGCATTGTGAACTTAAACCTATTAGAAACGTGCGCTTTCTCTTTTCTTTCTTTTACATTTAACCAGACTGAGTCACAGTAACGCGTGGCCTGGTACACTAGTTATTAATAAATAAATGAACAAAAGCCGGTAAGAAGCTAGTTACAAGCAACCTTGCAGCAAACAATTTGACAAGTCGGATAGAGGCCATCCTAATCATCTGTGTTAATCGAATGCCTGTCTGTCCATTTTCAATGACCTATATTCTAATAATTATTAAATAATGAGCAGACGACTTTTGTGTCTAACCCTAAATCTAACCCTTGGAGCTATTCTGAAACTTTGTAGGATGATAACTTGGATCAAGGAGGTGCTCATAACAAATTTCATGAAATCACGATTGTCCGTGAAGTTATTTTACTTTAAAACTTCAAAGCGAAAACTCATTTATATTCGTGCATGACGTCGTTTGTGCGCAACGCATGGCCTGAAATAGGTCACTCAAATTACCTATGACTGGCCAGACGTTCTCTGAAATAGGTCACGCTAATCGCAATCCATAAGTAAGGTATCTAATTACTTCTAAAAACAATTTTAATTACTTGCAAATAATGAAATAAATTTTAAATGAACCAAACAAAACACAAGTAAATATCTGTTTGTCGCTTGTTTACGCATTGTGATTGGTCAGACGTTATCCGAGATGGGTCATACCGATAATGTCAAGTAACTAATTTGAAACTGAATGCAAAATTTTTCAATTAAATATTTTTATTGTTTGGTGAATTTGATTATCTATTATATTTTTATTATTTTTATTCATGCTTGGCGCCGCAGGATTCTCCAACTAGATAATAAAAATAATTAAACAAACTGCGCCCAGATCTCGTACGAAGCGTGTGTTGCCGATGCGTTCTGTGGCTTGAACTGTGTAACCTAATAAGTAACTTTATCTAAGAAGTACCTCTACTTTGTTTCTTTTCTGGAAGCCTATAGACTACATTTTAATTTCAGTCAAATGACATTCATCAAAAAATTTGCTGGATAAAATTTAATCGACCGAAGTTTCGTTAATTTAAAGAATATTTGAAAAAAAAGCAGGAAATTAAGAAGGGGCATAAATAAGGCCAGGAAATTCGATTTACAAAGATATTGCTTACAATCGTTCAATGCCTGTTAAAGTCTCAAGATTACAAACAAATAAAATAAATTTATTCTTAATGTCATTGATTGCATCTGGAATCATTATTTATTGCCTGTATCCTGTAGAACCTCATGATTCAAAGGTACTTGAGGCAAGAGTTATATTAAATGTATTTGAAAGACAACTGAAAATAAAGCCTGCAATTTTTGACAAAGTCCAGGAAATGAACGCCAATTTGGAAATCATTAGAATTTCATTTCTCAATGTTTCTACATTTTCCGGTCCAGTCCTCAGTTTACCTCAAACGGTACTCGTTAATGAAAGCGACCCTCGTTACTTAGAAATAATAAAAAACGTCAGTTGTGTAACCAATGTGAATCTCTCACCATATTTCAACAAAATATTCAAGGATTTTTCAAAGTTTTTGGGTTATTCTCATTTCGAAAAAAAGCCTAGAGACTGGTTGCTGAACGAAAACTATTACCGTTTCACTGGAAGTCAGTTACTTTGCGAATGGATAAGGAATGACAGTATCAATTTCCGCTACGGGTATGTCTACAACTACACTTGCAACACTGACATCAAGTTGGCATC